>CM051386.1:26037710-26072801 GCA_028015245.1 Cardamine occulta | reverse complement strand
TATTTGAATCTCATAGGAGATTCTAATGGTGAATTTGGGAGTTGTGGCAAGAAGACCGATCTGGAGGAGGAGACAGCATCCACTGATATGAATATGAAGAATCAAAGCTTTCATTTCCAAGGATTTGACAATTTTCAAGCTAAGAATCCTAAAAGCAGGAGTTATGACCCTTCAAGATAGAAATGATAGTGAATAGAAGTGTTGAAGTCTTTAAAGTAGTTAAAGTATGCTACCAAGGTGGAGAAAGTCAAAGTAAAGCAAACAATATAAGCTTATCCCGGTTCATTAGTTATTTGAATCTCATAGGAGTTTTTTTCTAATGGTGAATTTGGGAGTTGTAGCAAGAATACACATATGGAGGATGAAACAACATCCACTGATATGAATATGAAGAATCAAAGCTTTCATTTCCAAGGATTTGACAATTTTCAAGCTAAGAATCCTAAAAACGGAGTTATGACCCTTCAAGATAGAAATGATAGTGAATAGAAGTGTTGAAGTCTTAAAGTAGTTGAAAAGTATGCTACCAAGGTGGAGAAGCAAGTCAAAGTAAGAAAAAAGCAATATAAGCTTATCCCAGTTCTGTTAGTTAATTGAATCTCAAAGGAGTTTCTAATGGTGAATTTGGGAGTTGTAGCAGAACGAGACATATGGAGGATGAAACAACATCCACTGATATGAATATGAAGAATCAATGCTTTCATTTCCAAGGATTTGACAATTTTCAAGCTAAGTATCCTAAGCGCGGAGTTATGACCCTGCATGGTAGAAATGAGAGTGAATAGAAGTGATGAAGTCTTACAGCAGTGAAAGCATGCTAACAAGGTGGAGAAGCCAGTCAAAGTAAGAACAAAGTAATATAGCTTATACCACAGTTATGTTAGTTATTTGAATCTCATAGGAGTTTCTAATGGTGAATTTGGGAGTTGTAGCAAGAAGAGACATATGGAGGATGAAACAACATCCACTGATATGAATATGAAGAATCAAAGCTTTCATTTCCAAGGATTTGACAATTTTCAAGCTAAGAATCCTAATAACGGAGTTATGACCCTTCAAGATAGAAATGATAGTGAATAGAAGTGTTGAAGTCTTAAAGTAGTTGAAACATGCTACCATGGTGCAGAAGCAAGTCAAAGTAAGAAACAAGCATTATAGCTTATCCCACAGTTTTGTTAGTTAATTGAATGTCATAGAAGTTTCTAATGGTGAATTTGGGAGTTGTAGCAAGAAGACATATATTGAGGATGAAACAACATCCACTGATATGAATATGAAGAATCAAAGCTTTCATTTCCAAGGATTTGACAATTTTCAAGCTAAGAATCCTAAAAACGGAGTTATGACCCTTGAAGATAGAAATGATAGTGAATAGAAGTGTTGAAGTCTTAAAGTAGTTAAAGTATGCTAACCAAGGTGGAGAAGAAGTCAAAGTAAGAAACAAAAATATAAGCTTATCCACAGTTCTGTTAGTTATTTGAATCTCATAGGAGTTTCTAATGGTGAATTTGGGAGTTGTAGCAGAAGACACATATGGAGGATGAAACAACATCCACTGATATGAATATGAAGAATCAAAGCTTTCATTTCCAAGGATTTGACAATTTTCAAGCTAAGAATCCTAAAAGCGGAGTTATGACCCTTTCAAGATAGAAATGATAGTGAATAGAAGTGTTGAAGTCTTAAAGTAGTTAAAGTATGCTACCAAGGTGGAGAAAGCAAGTCAAAGTAAGAAACAAGCAATATAGCTTATCCACGGTTCATTAGTTATTTGAATCTCATAGGAGTTTCTAATGGCGAATTTGGGAGTTGTAGCAAGAATACACATATGGAGGATGAAACAACATCCACTGATATGAATATGAAGAATCAATGCTTTCATTTCCAAGGATTTGACAATTTTCAAGCTAAGAATCCTAAAATCGGAGGTAGGACCCTTCAAGATAGAAATGATAGTGAATAGAAGTGTTGAAGTTTTAAAGTAGTTGAAGTATGCTACCAAGGTGGAGAAGCAAGTCAAAGTAAGAAACAAGCAATATAAGCTTATCCACAGTTCAGTTAGTTATTTGAATCTCATAGGAGTTTCTAATGGTGAATTTGGGAGTTGTAGCGAAGACACATATGGAGGATGAAACAACATCCACTGATATGAATATGAAGAATCAAAGCTTTCATTTCCAAGGATTTGACAATTTTCAAGCTAAGAATCCTAAAAGCGGAGTTATGACCCTTCAAGATAGAAATGATAGTGAATAGAAGTGTTGAAGTCTTAAAGTAGTTAAAGTATGCTACCAAGGTGGAGAAAGCAAGTCAAAGTAAGAAACAAAGCAATATAAACTTATCTGGCGATTACATTAGTTATTTGAATCTCATAGGAGTTTCTAACGGCGAATTTGGGAGTTGTAGCAAGAAGAGACATATGGAGGATGAAACAACATCTGTTGATGTGAATACGAAGTATCAAAGCTTTAATTTCCAAGGACTTGACAGTTTTCAAGCTAAGAATCCTAAAAGCAGAGTTATGACCCTTTCAAGATAGAAATGATAGTGAATAGAAGTGTTGAAGTCTTAAAGTAGTTAAAGTGTATGCTACCAAGGTGGAGAAGCAAGTCAAAGTAAGAAACAAGCAATATAAGCTTATCCACAGTTCTGTTAGTTATTTGAATCTCATAGGAGTTTCTAATGGTGAATTTGGGAGTTGTACAGAAGACACATATGGAGGATGAAACAACATCCATTGATATGAATATGAAGAATCAAAGCTTTCATTTCCAAGGATTTGACAATTTTCAAGCTAAGAATCCTAAAAGGAGTTATGACCCTTCAAGAATAGAAATGATAGTGAATAGAAGTGTTGAAGTCTTAAAGTAGTTGAAGTATGCTACCAAGGTGGAGAAAGCAAGTCAAAGTAAGAAAAAAGTAATATAGCTTATCCCGAGTTCTGTTAGTTATTTGAATCTCATAGGAGTTTCTAATGGTGAATTTGGGAGTTGTAGCAGAAGAAGACATATGGAGGATGAAACAACATCCACTGATATGAATATGAAGAATCAAAGCTTTCATTTCCAAGGATTTGACAATTTCCAAGCGAAGAATCCTAAAAGCTGAGTTATGACCCTTCAAGATAAAAAGGATATTGAATAGAATTGTTGAAGTCTTAAAGTAGTTGAAAGTATGCTACCAAGGTGGAGAAAGTCGAAAGTAAGAAACAAGCAATATAGCTTATCCCACAGTTCAGTTAGTTATTTGAATCTCATAGGAGTTTCTAATGGTGAATTTGGGAGTTGTAGCAAGACACATATGGAGGATGAAACAACATCCACTGATATGAATATGAAGAATCAAAGCTTTCATTTCCAAGGATTTGACAATTTTCAAGCTAAGAATCCTAAAAAGCGGAGTTATGACCCTTCAAGATAGAAATGATAGTGAATAGAAGTGTTGAAGTCTTAAAGTAGTTGAAGTATGCTACCAAGGTGGAGAAGCAAGTCAAAGTAAGAAACAAGAATATAGCTTATCCACAGTTCTTTAGTTATTTGAATCTCATAGGAGTTTCTAATGGTGAATTTGGGAGTTGTAGCAACACGAGACATATGGAGGATGAAACAACATCCACTGATATGAATATGAAGAATCAAAGCTTTCATTTCAAAGGATTTGACAATTTTCAAGCTAAGAATCCTAAAAACGGAGTTATGACCCTTCAAGATAGAAATGATAGTGAATAGAAGTGTTGAAGTCTTAAAGTAGTTAAAGTATGCTACCAAGGTGGAGAAAGCAAGTCAAAGTAAGAAACAAGCAATATAAGCTTATCCCACGAGTTCATTAGTTATTTGAATCTCATAGGAGTTTCTAATGGTGAATTTGGGAGTTGTGGCAAGAATACATATGGAGGATGAAACAACATCCATTGATATGAATATGAAGAATCAAAGCTTTCATTTCCAAGGATTTGACAATTTTCAAGCTAAGAATCCTAAAAGGAGTTATGACCCTTCAAGATAGAAATGATAGTGAATAGCAGTGTTGAAGTCTTAAACTAATTAAAGAATGCTACAAAGGTGGAGAAAGCAAGTCAAAGTAAGAAACAAGCATTATAGCTTATCACGGTTCATATAGTTATTTGAATCTCATAGGAGTTTCTAATGGTGAATTTGGGAGTTGTAGCAAGAATACACATATGGAGGATGAAACAACATCCACTGATATGAATATGAAGAATCAAAGCTTTCATTTCCAAGGATTTGACAATTTTCAAGCTAAGAATCCTAAAAACGGAGTTATGACCCTTCAAGATAGAAATGATAGTGAATAGAAGTGTTGAAGTCTTAAAGTAGTTGAAGCATGCTATTAAGGGGGAGAAGAAGTCAAAGTAAGAAACAAACATTATAGTTTATCCCACGAGTCTGTTAGTTCTTTGAATCTCATAGGAGTTTCTAATGGTGAATTTGGGAGTTGTAGCAAGAAGAGACATATGGAGGATGAAACAACATCCACTGATATGAATATGAAGAATCAAAGCTTTCATTTCCAAGGATTTGACAATTTTCAAGCTAAGAATCCTAAAAATGGAGTTATGACCCTTCAAGATAGAAATGATAGTGAATAGAAGTGTTGAAGTCTTAAAGTAGTTAAAGTATGCTACCAAGGTGGAGAAGCAAGTCAAAGTAAGAAACAAGCAATATAGCTTATCCCACAGTTCTGTTAGTTATTTGAATCTCATAGGAGTTTCTAATGGTGAATTTGGGAGTTGTAGCAAGAATACACATATGGAGGATGAAACAACATCCACTGATATGAATATGAAGAATCAAAGCTTTCACTTCCCAGGATTCGACACTTTTCCAGCTAGGACTCCTAAAACCGGCGTTATGACCCTTCAAGATAGAAATGCTAGTGAATAGACGTGTTGAAGTCTTAAAGTAGTTAAAGTATGCTACCAAGGTGGAGCAGCAAGTCAAAGTAAGAAACCAGCAATATAAGCTTATCCAGTTCTGTTAGTTATTTGAATCTCATAGGAGTTTCTAATGGTGAATCTGGGAGTTGTAGCAAGAATACACATATGGAGGATGAAACAACATCCACTGATATGAATATGAAGAATCAAAGCTTTCATTTCCAAGGAGTTGACAATTTTCAAGCTAAGAATCCTGAAAACGGAGTTATGAGCCGTCAAGATAGAAAGGGTAGTGAATAGAAGTGGTGAAGTATTGAAGTAGTTGAAGTATGCTACCAAGTTGGTGAAGCAAGTCAAAGTAAGAAACAAGCAATATAAACTTATCCACAGTTCATTAGTTATTTGAATCTCATAGGAGTTTCTAATGGTGAATTTGGGAGTTGTAGCGAAGAACACATATGGAGGATGAAACAACATCCACTGATATGAATATGAAGAATCAAAGCTTTCATTTCCAAGGATTTGACAATTTTCAAGCTAAGAATCCTAAAAGCGGAGTTACGACTCTTCAAGATAGAAATGATAGTGAATAGAAGTGTTGAAGTCTTAAAGTAGTTAAAGTATGCTACCAAGGTGGAAAAGCAAGTCAAAGTAAGAAACAAGCAATATAGCTTATCCCAGATTCATTAGTTATTTGAATCTCATAAGAGTTTCTAATGGTGAATATGGAGGGTTGTAGCAAGAAGACACATATGGAGGATGAAACAACATCCACTGATATGAATATGAAGAATCAAAGCTTTCATTTCCAAGGATTTGACAATTTTAAAGCTAAGAATCCTAAAAACGGAGTTATGACCCTTTCAAGATAGAAATGATAGTGAATAGAAGTGTTGAAGTCTTAAAGTAGTTAAAGTATGCTACCAAGGTGGAGAAGCAAGTCAAAGTAAGAAACAAACAATATAAAGCTATCCCAGATTCTGTTAGTTATTTGAATCTCATAGGAGTTTCTAATGGTGAATTTGGGAGTTGTAGCAAGAAGACACATATGGACGAAGAAACAACAACCTCTGATATGAATATGAAGAACCAAAGCTTTCATTTCCAAGGATTTGACCATCTTCAAGCTAAGAATCCTAAAAACGGAGTTATGACCCTTCAAGATAGAAATGCTAGTGAATAGAAGTGTTGAAGTCTTAAAGTAGTTAAAGTATGCTACCAAGGTAGAGAAGCAAGTCAAAGTAAGAAACAAGCATTATAGCTTATCTCACGGTTCTGTTAGTTATTTGAATCTCATAGGAGTTTCTAATGGTGAATTTGGGAGTTGTAGCAAGAAGACACATATGGAGGATGAAACAACATCCACTTGATATGAATATGAAGAATCAAAGCTTTCATTTCCAAGGATTTGACAATTTTCAAGCTAAGAATCCTAAAAGCGAGTTATGACCCTTCAAGAATAGAAAATGATAGTGAATAGAAGTGTTGAAGTCTTAAAGTAGTTGAAGTATGCTACCAAGGTGGAGAAGCAAAGTCAAAGTAAGAAAAAAATAATATAAGCTTATCCCAGTTCATTAGTTATTTGAATCTCATAGGAGTTTCTAATGGTGAATTTGGGAGTTGTAGCGAAGACACATATGGAGGATGAAACAACATCCATGATATGAATATGAAGAATCAAAGCTTTCATTTCCAAGGATTTGACAATTTTCAAGCTAAGAATCCTAAAAGCGGAGTTATGACCCTTGTCAAGATAGAAATGATAGTGAATAGAAGTGTTGAAGTCTTAAAGTAGTTGAAGTATGCTACCAAGGTGGAGAAAGCAAGTCAAAGGAAACAAGCAATATAAGCTTATCCACAGTTCTGTTAGTTATTTGAATCTCATAGGAGTTTTTAATGGACAATTTGGGAGTTGTATGAAGAAGACACATATGGAGGCTGAAACAACACCTATTGATATGAATATGAAGAATCAAAGCTTTCATTTCCAAGGATTTGACAATTTTAAAGCTAAGAATCCTAAAAACAGAGTTATGACCCTTCAAGATAGAAATGATAGTGAATAGAAGTGTTGAAGTCTTAAAGTAGTTAAAGTATGCTACCAAGGTGGAGAAGCAAGTCAAAGTAAGAAACAAGCAATATAAGCTTATCCCGATTCATTAGTTATTTGAATCTCATATGAGTTTTTAATTGTGAATTTTGGAGTTGTAGCAAGAGACATATGGAGGATGAAACAACATCCACTGATATGAATATGAAGAATCAAAGCTTTCATTTCCAAGGATTTGACAATTTTCAAGCTAAGAATCCTAAAAACGGCGTTATGACCCTTCAAGATAGAAATGATAGTGAATAGAAGTGTTGAAGTCTTAAAGTAGTTGAAGTATGCTACCAAGGTGGAGAAGCAAGTCAAAGTAAGAAAAAAGTAATATAGCTTATCCCACAGTTCTGTTAGTTATTAGAATCTCATAGGAGTTTCTAATGGTGAATTTGGGAATTGTAGCAAGAAGAGACATATGGAGGATGAAACAACATCCTCTGATATGAATATGAAGAATCAAAGCTTTCATTTCCAAGGCTTTGACAATTTTCAAGCTAAGAATCCTAAAAACGGAGTTATGACCCTTCAAGATAGAAATGATAGTGAATAGAAGTGTTGAAGTCTTAAAGTAGTTGAAGTATGCTACCAAGGTGGAGAAGCAAGTCAAAGTAAGAAAAAAGTAAGATAGCTTATCCCGAGTTCTGTTAGTTCTTTGAATCTCATAGGAGTTTCAAATGGTGAATTTGGGAGTTGTAGCAAGAATACACATATGGAGGATGAAACAACATCCACTGATATGAATATGAAGAATCAAAGCTTTCATTTCCAAGGATTTGACAATTTTCAAGCTAAGAATCCTAAAAACGGAGTTATGACCCTTCAAGATAGAAATGATAGTGAATAGAAGTGTTGAAGTCTTAAAGTAGTTAAAGTATGCTACCAAGGTGGAAAAGCAAGTCAAAGTAAGAAACAAGCAATATAGCTTATCCCACAGTTCTGTTAGTTATTTGAATCTCATAGGAGTTTCTAATGGTGAATTTGGGAGTTGTAGCAAGAAGACTCATATGGAGGCTGAAACAACACCTTTGGATGTGAATATGAAGAATCAATGCTTTCATTTCCAAGGATTTGACAATTTTCAAGCTAAGAATCCTAAAAACAGAGTTATGACCCTTCAAGATAGAAATGATAGTGAATAGAAGTGTTGAAGTCTTAAAGTAGTTAAAGTATGCTACCAAGGTGGAGAAAGCGAGTCAAAGTAAGAAACAAGCAATATAAGCTTATCCCAGTTCATTAGTTATTTGAATCTCATAGGAGTTTCTAATGGTGAATTTGGGAGTTGTAGCAAGAAGAAGACATATGGAGGATGAAACAACATCCCATGATATGAATATGAAGAATCAAAGCTTTCATTTCCAAGGATTTGACAATTTTCAAGCTAAGAAACCTAAAAACGGAGTTATGACCCTTCAAGATAGAAATGATAGTGAATAGAAGTGTTGAAGTCTTAAAGTAGTTAAAGTATGCTACCAAGGTGGAGAAGCAAGTCAAAGTAAGAAACAAGCAATATAAGCTTATCCACGATTCTGATTAGTTATTTGAATCTCATAGGAGTTTCTAATGGTGAATTTGGGAGTTGTAGCAGAATACATATGGAGGATGAAACAACATCCACTGATATGAATATGAAGAATCAAAGCTTTCATTTCCAAGGATTTGACAATTTTCAAGCTAAGAATCCTAAAAAGACGGAGTTATGACCCTTCAAGATAGAAATGATAGTGAATAGAAGTGTTGAAGTCTTAAAGTAGTTAAAGTATGCTACCAAGGTGGAGAAGCAAGTCAAAGTAAGAAACAAGCAATATAGCTTATCCCACAGTTCTGTTAGTTATTTGAATCTCATAGGAGTTTCTAATGGTGAATTTGGGAGTTGTAGCAAGAAGACACATATGGAGGATGAAACAACATCCACTGATATGAATATGAAGAATCAAAGCTTTCATTTCCAAGGATTTGACAATTTTCAAGCTAAGAATCCTAAAAACGGAGTTATGACCCTTCAAGATAGAAATGATAGTGAATAGAAGTGTTGAAGTCTTAAAGTAGTTAAAGTATGCTACCAAGGTGGAGAAACAAGTCAAAGTAAAAAACAAGCAATATAGCTTATCCCACGGTTCTGTTAGTTATTTGAATCTCATAGGAGTTTCTAATGGTGAATTTGGGAGTTGTAGCAAGAAGACACATATGGAGGATGAAACAACATCCACTGATATGAATATGAAGAATCAAAGCTTTCATTTCCAAGGATTTGACAATTTTTAAGCTAAGAATCCTAAAAACGGAGTTATGACCCTTCAAGATAGAAATGATAGTGAATAGAAGTGTTGAAGTCTTAAAGTAGTTAAAGTATGCTACCAAGGTGGAGAAGCAAGTCAAAGTAAGAAAAAAGCATTATAGCTTATCCACGAGTTCATTAGTTATTAGAATCTCATAGGAGTTTCTAATGGTGAATTTGGGAGTTGTAGCAAGAATACACATATGGAGGATGAAACAACATCCACTGATATGAATATGAAGAATCAAAGCTTTCATTTCCAAGGATTTGAAAAATTTTCAAGCTAAGAATCCTAAAAACGGAGTTATGACCCTTCAAGATAGAAATGATAGTGAATAGAAGTGTTGAAGTCTTAAAGTAGTTAAAGTATGCTACCAAGGTGGAGAAGCAAGTCAAAGTAAGAAAAAAGTAATTTGGCTCTTTCTCCAGTCCTGTTGGTCATTTGATTCTCATAGGAGTTTCTAATGGTGAATTTGGGAGTTGTAGCAAGAAGAACATATGGAGGATGAAACAACATCCATTGATATGAATATGAAGAATCAAACCTTTCATTTCCAAGGATTTGATAATTTTCAAGCTAAGAATCCTAAAAGCGGAGTTATGACCCTTGAAGATAGAAATGATAGTGAATAGAAGTGTTGAAGTCTTAAAGTAGTTGAAGTATGCTACCAAGGTGGAAAAGCAAGTCAAAGTAAGAAACAAGCAATATAGCTTATCCCAGATTCTGTTAGTTATTTGAATCTCATAGGAGTTTCTAATGGTGAATTTGGGAGTTGTAGCAGAAGACACATATGGAGGATGAAACAACATCCTCTGATATGAATATGAAGAATCAAAGCTTTCATTTCCAAGGATTTGACAATTTTCAAGCTAAGAATCCTAAAAACGGAGTTATGACCCTTCAAGATAGAAATGATAGTGAATAGAAGTGTTGAAGTCTTAAAGTAGTTGAAGTATGCTACCAAGGTGGAGAAGCGAGTCAAAGTAAGAAACAAATATATAAGCTTATCCCAGTTCTGTTAGTTATTTGAATCTCATAGGAGTTTCTAATGGTGCAGCGGCCAGTTGTAGCAACACGCTTCCTCTGGAGGATGAAACAACATCCTCTGATATGAATATGAAGAATCAAAGCTTTCATTTCCAAGGATTTGACAATTTTCACGCTAACACTCATAAAACCGGAGTTATGACCCTTCAAGATAGAAATGATAGTGAATAGACGTGTTGAAGTCTTAAAGTAGTTTAAGTATGCTACCAAGGTGGAGAAGCAAGTCAAAGTAAGAAAAAAAGCAATATAAGCTTATCCCGAGTTCATTAGTTATTTGAATCTCATAGGAGTTTCTAATGGTGAATTTGGGAGTTGTGTGAAGAAGACATATGGAGGATGAAACAACATCCACTGATGAATATGAAGAATCAAAGCTTTCATTTCCAAGGATTTGACAATTTTCAAGCTAAGAATCCTAAAAGCGGAGTTATGACCCTTCAAGATAGAAATGATAGTGAATAGAAGTGTTGAAGTCTTAAAGTAGTTGAAGTATGCTACCAAGGTGGAAAAGCAAGTCAAAGTAAGAAACAAGCAATATAAAGCTTATCCCGAGTTCTTTAGTTATTTGAATCTCATAGGAGTTTCTAATGGTGAATTTAGGACTTGTAGCAAGAAGACACATATGGAGGCTGAAACTACACCTATTGATGTGAATATGAAGAATCAAAGATTTCATTTCCAAGGATTTGACAATTTTCAAGCTAAGAATCCTAAAAACGGAGTTATGACCCTTCAAGATAGAAATGATAGTGAATAGAAGTGTTGAAGTCTTAAAGTAGTTAAAGTATGCTACCAAGGTGGAGAAGCAAGTCAAAGTAAGAAACAAGCAATATAAGCTTATCCACGGTTCTGTTAGTTATTTGAATCTCATCGGAGTTTCTAATGGTCAATTCCGGAGTTGTAGCAAGAATACATATGGAGGATGAAACAACATCCACTGATATGAATATGAAGAATCAAAGCTTTCATTTCCAAGGATTTGACAATTTTCAAGCTAAGAATCCTAAAAGCGGAGTTATGACCCTTCTGAAGATAGAAATGATAGTGAATAGAAGTGTTGAAGTCTTAAAGTAGTTAAAGTATGCTACCAAGGTGGAAAAGCAAGTCAAAGTAAGAAACAAGCAATATAGCTTATCCCACAGTTCTGTTAGTTATTTGAATCTCATAGGAGTTTCTAATGGTGAATTTGGGAGTTGTGTAGAGAAGACACATATGGAGGATGAAACAACATCCATTGATATGAATATGAAGAATCAAAGACTTTCATTTCCAAGGATTTGACAATTTTCAAGCTAAGAATCCTAAAAGCGGAGTTATGACCCTTCAAGATAGAAATGATAGTGAATAGAAGTGTTGAAGTCTTAAAGTAGTTGAAAGTATGCTACCAAGGTGGAAAAGCAAGTCAAAGTAAGAAACAAGCAATAAAAGCTTATCCACGGTTCTGTTAGTTATTTGAATCTCATAGGAGTTTCTAATGGTGAATTTGGATGGTGAAAAAAGAAGAGACATATGGAGGATAAAACAACATCCACTGATATGAATATGAAGAATCAAAGCTTTCATTTCCAAGGATTTGACAATTTTCAAGCTAAGAATCCTAAAAACGGAGGTATGACCCTTCAAGATAGAAATGATAGTGAATAGAAGTGTTGAAGTCTTAAAGTAGTTAAAGTAGGCGACTAAGGGGGAGAAGCAAGTCAAAGTAAGAAACAAGCAATATCGCGTATCCAGTTCATTAGTTATTTGAATCTCATAGGGAGTTTCTAATGGTGAATTTGGGAGTTGTAGAGAAGACACATATGGAGGATGAAACAACATCCACTGATATGAATATGAAGAATCAAAGCTTTCATTTCCAAGGATTTGACAATTTTCAAGCTAAGAATCCTAAAAGCGGAGTTATGACCCTTGAAGATAGAAATGATAGTGAATAGAAGTGTTGAAGTCTTAAAGTAGTTGAAAGTATGCTACCAAGGTGGAGAAGCAAGTCAAAGTAAGAAACAAGCAATAAAGCTTATCCCGAGTTCATTAGTTATTTGAATCTCATAGGGAGTTTCTAATGGTGAATTTGGGAGTTGTAGCAGAAGACACATATGGAGGATGAAACAACATCCCTTGATATGAATATGAAGAATCAAAGCTTTCATTTCCAGAGGGTTTGACAATTTTCAAGCTAAGAATCCTAAAAGCGGAGTTATGACCCTTCAAGATAGAAATGATAGTGAATAGAAGTGTTGAAGTCTTAAAGTAGTTAAAGTATGCTACCAAGGTGGAGAAAGCAAGTCAAAGTAAGAAACAAGCAATATAAGCTTATCCACGGTTCTGTTAGTTATTTGAATGTCATAGGAGTTTCTAATGGTGAATTTAGGAGTTGTAGCAAGAAGACACATATGGAGGCTGAAACAACATCCACTGATATGAATATGAAGAATCAAAGCTTTCATTTCCAAGGATTTGACAATTTTAAAGCTAAGAATCCTAAAAACAGAGTTATGACCCTTCAAGATAGAAATGATAGTGAATAGAAGTGTTGAAGTCTTTAAAGTAGTTAAAGTATGCTACCAAGGTGGAGAAAGCAAGTCAAAGTAAGAAACAAAGCAATATAAGCTTATCCAGTTCTGTTAGTTATTTGAATCTCATAGGAGTTTCTAATGGTGAATTTCAGAGTTACAGCAACAAGACACATATGGAGGATGAAACAACATCCACTGATATGAATATGAAGAATCAAAGCTTTCATTTCCAAGGATTTGACAATTTTCAAGCTAAGAATCCTAAAAACGGAGTTATTACCCTTCATGATAGAAATGAGAGTGAATAGAAGTGTTGAATTCTCAAAGTAGTTGAAGCATGCTACCAAGGTTGAAAAGCGAGTCAAAGTAAGAAAAAAGTAATATAAGCTTATCCACAGTTCTCTTAGTTATTAGAATCTCATAGGAGTTTCTAATGGTGAATTTGGGAGTTGTAGCAAGAAGACATATGGAGGATGAAACAACATCCACTGATATGAATATGAGGAATCAAAGCTTTCATTTAAAAGGGTTTGACAATTTTAAAGCTAAGAAACCTAAGAACGGAGTTATGACCCGAAAAGATAGAAAAGATAGTGGAAAGAAGTGTTGAAGTCTTAAAGTAGATAAAGTATGCTACCAAGGTGGAGAAGCAAGTCAAAGTAAGAAAAAGCAATATAAGCTTATCCACTGTTCTGTTAGTTATTTGAATCTCATAGGAGTTTCTAATGGTGAATTTGGGAGTTGTAGCAAGAAGAGACATATGGAGGATGAAACAACATCCACTGATATGAATATGAAGAATC
Source organism: Cardamine occulta (assembly GCA_028015245.1). NCBI lineage: Eukaryota > Viridiplantae > Streptophyta > Magnoliopsida > Brassicales > Brassicaceae > Cardamine > Cardamine occulta. The sequence continues at coordinate 26,059,164 of CM051386.1, read as the reverse complement.
AAAGCTTTCATTTCCAAGGATTTGACAATTTTCAAGCTAAGAATCCCAAAAACAAGGTTATGACCCATCAAGATAGAAATGAGAGTGAATAGAAGTGTTGAAGTCTAAAAGTAGTTAAAGTATGCTACCATGGTGGAGACGCCAGTCAAAGTCAGAAACACGCGATAGAGCCAAGCCGCCAGTTCTGTTAGTTATTTGAAGCTCATAGGAGTTTCTAACGGTGAATTTGGGAAGTGTGTAGAAGACACATATGGAGGATGAAACAACATCCACTGATATGAATATGAAGAATCAAAGACTTTCATTTCCAAGGATTTGACAATTTTGAAGCTAAGAATCCTAAAAGCGGAGTTATGACCCTTGAAGATAGAAATGATAGTGAATAGAAGTGTTGAAGTCTTAAAGTAGTTGAAAGTATGCTACCAAGGTGGAGAAAGCGAAGTCCAAAGTAAAAAGCAATGAATATAGCTTATCCCAGATTCTGTTAGTTATTTGAATCTCATAGGAGTTTCTAATGGTGAATTTGGGAGTTGTATCAAGAATACAGATATGGTGGATGGCACAACATCCTCTGATATGAAGATGAAGAATCAAAGCTTTCATTTCCAAGGGATTTGACAATTTTCAAGCTAAGAATCCTAAAAGCGGAGTTATGACCCTTGAAGATAGAAATGATAGTGAATAGAAGTGTTGAAGTCTTAAAGTAGTTAAAGTATGCTACCAAGGTGGAGAAGCAAGTCAAAGTAAGAAACAAGCAATATAAGCTTATCCTCGAGTTCTGTTAGTTATTTGAATCTCATAGGAGTTTCTAATGGTGAATTTGGGAGTTGTAGCAAGAAGACATATGGAGGATGAAACAACATCCACTTGATATGAATATGAAGAATCAAAGCTTTCATTTCCAAGGATTTGACAATTTTAAAGCTAAGAATCCTAAAAGCGGAGTTATGACCCTTCAAGATAGAAATGATAGTGAATAGAAGTGTTGAAGTCTTAAAGTAGTTGAATGTATGCTACCAAGGTGGAGAAGCAAGTCAAAGTAAGAAACAAGCAATATAAACTTATCCCAGATTCATTAGTTATTTGAATCTCATAGGAGTTTCTAATGGTGAATTTGGGAGTTATGTAGCAAGAAGACATATGGAGGATGAAACAACATCCTCTGATATGAATATGAAGAATCAAAGCTTTCATTTCCAAAGGATTTGACAATTTTAAAGCTAAGAATCCTAAAAGCGGAGTTATGACCCTTGAAGATAGAAATGATAGTGAATAGAAGTGTTGAAGTCTTAAAGTAGTTAAAGTATGCTACCAAGGTGGAGAAAGCGAGTCAAAGTAAGAAACAATGAATATAAGCTTATCTTACAGTTCATATAGTTCTTTGAATCTCATAGGAGTTTCTAATGGTGAATTTGGGAGTTGTAGCAAGAAGAGACATATGGAGGATGAAACAACATCCACTGATATGAATATGAAGAATCAAAGCTTTCATTTCCAAGGATTTGACAATTTTCAAGCTAAGAATCCTAAAACTGGAGTTACGACCCTTCAAGATACAAATGATAGTGAATATAAGTGTTGAAGTCTTAAAGTAGTTGAAGTATGCTACCAAGGTGGAGAAGCAAGTCAAAGTAAGAAAAAAGTAATATAAGCTTATCCACAGTTCTGTTAGTTATTTGAATCTCATAGGAGTTTCTAATGGTGAATTTGGGAGTTGTAGCAAGAAGAGACATATGGAGGATGAAACAACATCCACTGATATGAATATGAAGAATCAAAGCTTTCATTTCCAAGGATTTGACAATTTTAAAGCTAAGAATCCTAAAAACAGAGTTATGACAAAAAAAATTATAGCCATGAAATGATAGAAATAAGTGTTGAAGTCTTAAAGTAGTTAAAGTATGCTACCAAGGTGGAGAAAGCGAGTCAAAGTAAGAAACAATGAATATAAGCTATCACAGTTCTGTTAGTTATTTGAATCTCATAGGAGTTTCTAATGGTGAATTTGGGAGTTGTAGCAAGAAGACACATATGGAGGATGAAACAACATCCACTGATATGAATATGAAGAATCAAAGCTTTCATTTCAAAGGATTTGACAATTTTCAAGCTAAGAATCCTAAAAACGGAGTTATGACCCTTCAAGATAGAAATGATAGTGAATAGAAGTGTTGAAGTCTTAAAGTAGTTGAAGTATGCTACCAAGGTGGAGAAGCAAGTCAAAGTAAAAAAACAAGCATTATAGCTTATCCCACAGTTATGTTAGTTGTTTGAATCTCATAGGGATTTCTAATGGTGAATTTGGGAGTTGTAGCAAAGAATACACATATGGAGGATGAACCAACATCCACCGATATCAACATGAAGAATCAAAGCTTTCATTTCCAAGGATTCGACCATCGTCAAGCTAAGACTCCTCAAACCGGACGCACGGCCCTTCAAGATAGAAATGATAGTGAATAGAAGTGTTGAAGTCTTAAAGTAGTTGAAGTATGCTACCAAGGTGGAGAAGCAAGTCAAAGTAAGAAACAAGCAATATAGCTTATCCCAGGTTCATTGTTAGTTATTTGAATCTCATAGGGTTTCTAATGGTGAATTTGGGAGTTGTAGCAGAGAAGACACATATGGAGGATGAAACAACATCCCTGATATGAATATGAAGAATCAAAGCTTTCATTTCCAAGGATTTGACCATTTTTAAGCTATGAATCCTAAAAACGGAGTTATGACCCTTCTAGATAGAAATGATAGTGAATAGAAGTGTTGAAGTCTTAAAGTAGTTAAAGTATGCTACCAAGGTGGAGAAGCAAGTCAAAGTAAGAAACAAGCAATATAGCTTATCCACGATTCATTAGTTATTTGAATCTCATAGGAGTTTACTAATGGTGAATTTTGGAAGTTGTAGCAAGAAGAGACATATGGAGGATGAAACAACATCCACTGATATGAATATGAAGAATCAAAGCTTTCATTTCCAAGGATTTGACAATTTTCAAGCTAAGAATCCTAAAAACGGAGTTATGACCCTTCAAGATAGAAATGATAGTGAATAGAAGTGTTGAAGTCTTAAAGTAGTTAAAGTATGCTACCAAGGTGGAGAAAGTCAAAGTAAGGAAACAAGCAATATAGCTTATCCGAGTTCTGTTAGTTATTTGAATCTCATAGGAGTTTCTAATGGTGAATTTGGGAGTTGTAGAAGAAGAACATATGGAAGATGAAACAACATCCACTGATATGAATATGAAGAATCAAAGCTTTCATTTCCAAGGATTTGACAATTTTCAAGCTACGGACCCTAAAAACAGAGTAATGACCGTCCAAGATATAAATGATAGTGAGTAGAAGTGGTGGAGTCTAATAGTAGTTGAAGTATGCTACCAAGGTGGAGAAGCAAGTCAAAGTAAGAAACAAGCAATATAAGCTTATCCACGGTTCATTAGTTCTTTTAATCTCATAGGAGTTTCTAATGGTGAATTTGGGAGTTGTAGCAAGAAGAGACATATGGAGGATGAAACAACATCCACTGATATGAATATGAAGAATCAAAGCTTTCATTTCCAAGGATTTGACAATTTTCAAGCTAAGAATCCTAAAAAGAGAGTTATGGCGGTTCAAAATAGAAATGATAGTGAATAGAAGTGTTGAAGTCTTAAAGGAGTTAATGTATGCTACCAAGGTGGAGAAAGCAAGTCAAAGTAAAACAAGCAATATAGCTTATCCGGTTCATTTAGTTATTTGAATCTCATAGGAGTTTCTAATGGTGAATTTGGGAGTTGTAGCAAGAAGACACATATGGAGGATGAAACAACATCCCTTGATATGAATATGAAGAATCAAAGCTTTCATTTCCAAGGATTTGACAATTTTCAAGCTAAGAATCCTAAAAGCAGAGTTATGACCCTTGAAGATAGAAATGATAGTGAATAGAAGTGTTGAAGTCTTAAAGTAGTTAAAGTATGCTACCAAGGTGGAGAAGAAGTCAAAGTAAGAAACAAGCAATATAGCTTATCCCGATTCTGTTAGTTATTTGAATCTCATAGGAGTTTCTAATGGTGAATTTGGGAGTTGTAGCAAGAGACATATGGAGGATGAAACAACATCTACTGATATGAATATGAAGAATCAAAGCTTTCATTTCCAAGGATTTGACAATTTTCAAGCTAAGAATCCTAAAAGGAGTTATGCCCCTTCAAGATAGAAAGGATAGTGAATAGAGGTGTTGAAGTCTTAAAGTAGTTGAAGTATGCTACCAAGGTGGAGAAGCGAGTCAAAGTAAAGAAAAAAGCAATATAAGCTTATCCACGGTTCTCATTGGTTATTAGAATCTCATAGGAGTTTCTAATGGTGAATTTGGGAGTTGTAGCAGAAGAGACATATGGAGGATGAAACAACATCCTCTGATATGAATATGAAGAATCAAAGCTTTCATTTCCAAGGATTTGACAATTTTCAAGCTAAGAATCCTAAAAAGCGGAGTTATGACCCTTGAAGATAGAAATGATAGTGAATAGAAGTGTTGAAGTCTTAAAGTAGTTGAAGTATGCTACCAAGGTGGAGAAGCGAAGTCAAAGTAAGAAACAAGCAATATAAGCTTATCCACAGTTCTGTTAGTTATTTGAATCTCATAGGAGTTTCTAATGGTGAATTTGGGAGTTGGCATGAGAGACACATATGGAGGATGAAACAACATCCACTGATATGAATATGAAGAATCAAAGCTTTCATTTCCAAGGATTTGACAATTTTCAAGCTAAGAATCCTAAAAGCGGAGTTATGACCCTTCAAGATAGAAATGATAGTGAATAGAAGTGTTGAAGTCTTAAAGAGTTAATGTATGCTACCAAGGTGGAGAAGCAAGTCAAAGTAAGAAACAAGCAATATAAGCTTATCCCAGAGTTACATTAGTTATTTGAATCTCATAGGGAGTTTCTAATGGTGAATTTGGGAGTTGTAGCAAGAAGACACATATGGAGGATGAAACAACATCCTCTGATATGAATATGAAGAATCAAAGCTTTCATTTCCAAGGATTTGACAATTTTCAAGCTAAGAATCCTAAAAGCGGAGTTATGACCCTTCAAGATAGAAATGATAGTGAATAGAAGTGTTGAAGTCTTAAAGTAGTTGAAGTATATGCTACCAAGGTGGAAAAGCAAGTCAAAGTAAGAAACAAGCAATATAAAGCTTATCCAGTTCATTAGTTATTTGAATCTCATAGGAGTTTCTAATGGTGAATTTGGGAGTTGTAGCAGAAGAGGCATATGGAGGATGAAACAACATCGGCTGATATGAATATGACGAATCAAAGCTTTCATTTCCAAGGATTTGAAAATTTTTCAAGCTAAGAATCCAAAAACCGGAGTTATGCCCCATCAAGATAGAAATGATAAGGAATAAAAGCGCGGAAGTCTCAAAGTCGTTAAAGAATGCTACCAAGGTGGAGAAAGCAAGTCAAAGTAAGAAACAAGCAATATAAGCTTATCCCACGGTTCTGTTAGTTATTTGAATCTCATAGGAGTTTCTAATGGACAATTTGGGAGTTGTAGCAAGAAGACACATATGGAGGATGAAACAACATCCAGTGATATGAATATGAAGAATCAAAGCTTTCATTTCCAAGGATTTGACAATGTTCAGGCTAAGAATCCTAAAAGCGGAGGTTATGACCCTTGAAGATACAGATGAAAGTGAATAAAAGCGTGGAAGTCTAAAACTTGTTTAAGTATGCTACCAAGGTGGGGAAGCTAGTCAAACTAAGAAACGAGCCATATAGCTTATCCCAGATTCTGTTAGTTATTTGAATCTCATAGGAGTTTCTAATGGTGAATTTGGGAGTTGTAGCAAGAAGAGACATATGGAGGATGAAACAACATCCACTGATATGAATATGAAGAATCAAAGCTTTCATTTCCAAGGATTTGACAATTTTTAAGCTAAGAATCCTAAAAACGGAGTTATGACCCTTCAAGATAGAAATGATAGTGAATAGAAATGTTGAAGTCTTAAAGTAGTTAAAGTATGCGACCAAGGTGGAGAAGCAAGTCAAAGTAAGAAACAAGCAATATAGCTTATCCCACAGTTCTGTTAGTTATTTGAATCTCATAGTAGTTTCTAATGGTGAATTTGGGAGTTGTAGCAAGAAGAGACATATGGAGGATGAAACAACATCCACTGATATGACTATGAAGAATCAAAGCTTTCATTTCCAAGGATTTGACAATTTTTAAGCTAAGAATCCTAAAAACGGAGTTATGACCCTTCAAGATAGAAATGATAGTGAATAGAAGTGTTGAAGTCTTAAAGTAGTTAAAGTATGCTACCAAGGTGGAGAAGCAAGTCAAAGTAAGAAACAAGCAATATAGCTTATCCCAGTTCTGTTAGTTATTTGAATCTCATAGGAGTTTCTAATGGTGAATTTGGGAGTTGTAGCAAGAAGACATATGGAGGATGAAACAACATCCACTGATATGAATATGAAGAATCAATGCTTTCATTTCCAAGGAGTTGACCATTTTCAAGCTGATAATCCCAAAAATGGAGTTATGACCCTTGAAGATAGAAATGATAGTGAATAGAAGTGTTGAAGTCTTAAAGTAGTTAATGTATGCTACCAAGGTGGAGAAAGCAAGTCAAAGTAAGAAACAAACAATATAAGCTTATCCACAGTTCATTAGTTATTTGAATCTCATAGGAGTTTCTAATGGTGAATTTGTGAGTTGTAGTAAGAAGTCACATATGGAGGCTGAATTTCCATCCTCTGATATGAATATGAAGAATCAAAGCTTTCATTTCCAAGGATTTGACAATTTTCAAGCTAAGAATCCTAAAAGCGGAGTTATGACCCTTCAAGATAGAAATGATAGTGAATAGAAGTGTTGAAGTCTTAAAGTAGTTAAAGTATGCTACCAAGGTGGAGAAGCGAGTCAAAGTAAGAAACAAACAATATAAACTTATCCACCGATTCTGTTAGTTATTTGAATCTCATAGGAGTTTCTAATGGTGAATTTGGGAGTTGTGTGAGAAGACACATATGGAGGATGAAACAACATCCACTGATCTGCATATGACAAATCAAAGCTTTCATTTCCAAGGATTTGACAATTTTAAAGCTAAGAATCCTAAAAGCGGAGTTATGACCCTTGAAGATAGAAATGATAGTGAATAGAAGTGTTGAAGTCTTAAAGTAGTTAAAGTATGCTACCAAGGTGGAGAAAGCAAGTCAAAGTAAGAAACAATGAATATAGCTTATCCATGATTCTTAGTTATTTGAATCTCATAGGAGTTTCTAATGGTGAATTTGGGAGTTGTAGCAAGAATACACATATGGAGGATGAAACAACATCCACTGATATGAATATGAAGAATCAAAGCTTTCATTTCCAAGGATTTGACAATTTTCAAGCTAAGAATCCTAAAAACGGAGTTATGACCCTTTCAGATAGAAATGATAGTGAATAGAAGTGTTGAAGTATTAAAGTAGTTGAAGTATGCTACCAAGGTGGAGAAGCAAGTCAAAGTAAGAAACAAGCAATATAGCTTATCCCAAAGTTCTGTTAGTTATGTGCATCTCATAGGAGTTTCTAATGGTGAATTTGGGAGTTGTAGAGAAGAGACATATGGAGGATGAAACAACATCCATTGATATGAATATGAAGAATCAAAGCTTTCATTTCCAGGAGGGTTTGACAATTTTCAAGCTAAGAATCCTAAAAGCGGAGTTATGACCCTTCAAGATAGAAATGATAGTGAATAGAAGTGTTGAAGTCTTAAAGTAGTTAAAGTATGCTACCAAGGTGGAGAAGCGAAGTCAAAGTAAAAAAAAGCAATAAAGCTTATCCCGAGTTCTGCATTAGTTATTTGAATCTCATAGGAGTTTCTAATGGTGAATTTGGGAGTTGTAGCAGAAGACACATATGGAGGATGAAACAACATCCCTGATATGAATATGAAGAATCAAAGCTTTCATTTCCAAGGAGTTTGACAATTTTCAAGCTAAGAATCCTAAAAGCGGAGTTATGAGCATTGAAGATAGAAATGATAGTGAATAGAAGTGTTGAAGTCTTAAAGTAGTTAAAGTATGCTACCAAGGTGGAGAAGCAAGTCAAAGTAAGAAACAAGCAAAATAGCTTATCCACAGTTCTTAGTTAGTTATTTGAATCTCATAGGAGTTTCTAATGGTGAATTTGGGAGTTGTAGCAGAGAAGACATATGGAGGATGAAACAACATCCTCTGATATGAATATGAAGAATCAACGCTCTCATTTCCCAGGATTTTCCAATTTTAAAGCTAAGCATCCTAAACCCGGAGTTATGAATCTTCAAGATAGAAATGATAGTGAATAGAAGTGTTGAAGTCTTAAAGTAGTTAAAGTATGCTACCAAGGTGGAAAAGCAAGTCAAAGTAAGAAACAAGCAATATAGCTTATCCCGATTACATTAGTTATTAGAATCTCATAGGAGATTCTAAGGGTGAATTTGGGAGTTCTAGCAAGAAGCGACATATGGAGGATGAAACAACGTTCACTGGTATGAATAGGAAGAATCAAAGCTTTCATTTCCAAGGATTTGACAATTTCCAAGCTAAGAATCCTAAAATCGGAGTGATGACCCGTGAAGATAGAAATGATAGTGAATAGAAGTGTTGAAGGCTTTAAGTACTTAATGTATGCTACCAAGGTGGAGAAGCAAGTCAAAGTAAGAAACAAGCATTATAAGCTTATCCACAGTTCTTAGTTATTTGAATCTCATAGGAGTTTCTAATGGTGAATTTGGGAGTTAGCTAGAGAAGACACATATGGAGGATGAAACAACATCCACTGATATGAATATGAAGAATCAAAGCTTTCATTTCCAAGGATTTGACAATTTTCAAGCTAAGAATCCTAAAAACGCAGTTATGACCCTTCAAGATAGAAATGATAGTGAATAGAAGTGTTGAAGTCTTAAAGTAGTTGAAGTATGCTACCAAGGTGGAGAAGCAAGTCAAAGTAAGAAACAAACATTATAGCTGATCCCACAATTCTGTTAGTTCTTAGAATCCCATAGGAGTTTCTAATGGTGAATTTGGGAGTTGTAGCCAGAAGACACACATGGAGGATGAAACAACATCCACTGATATGAATATGAAGAATCAAAGCTTTCATTTCCAAGGATTTGACAATTTTCAAGCTAAGAATCCTACAAACGGAGTTATGACCCTTCAAGATAGAAATGATAGTGAATAGAAGTGTTGAAGTCTTAAAGTAGTTAAAGTATGCTAACAAGGTGGAAAAGCAAGTCAAAGTAAGAAAAAAATAATATAAACATCCAGGTTCATTAGTTATTTGAATCTCATAGGAGTTTCTAATGGTGAATTTGGGAGTTGTAGCAGAAGACATATGGAGGATGAAACAACATCCTCTGATATGAATATGAAGAATCAAAGCTTTCATTTCCAAGGATTTGACAATTTTCAAGCTAAGAATCCTAAAAGCGGAGTTATGACCCTTCTAAGATAGAAATGATAGTGAATAGAAGTGTTGAAGTCTTAAAGTAGTTGAAGTATGCTACCAAGGTGGAGAAGCAAGTCAAAGTAAGAAACAAGCAATATAGCTTATCCCACAGTTCTTTAGTTATTTGAATCTCATAGGAGTTTCTAATGGTGAATTTTGGGAGTTGTAGCAAGAAGACATATGGAGGATGAAACAACATCCTCTGATATGAATATGAAGAATCAAAGCTTTCATTTCCAAGGATTTGACAATTTTCAAGCTAGAGAATCCTAAAAGCGGAGTTATGACCCTTCAAGATAGAAATGATAGTGAATAGAAGTGTTGAAGTCTTAAAGTAGTTAAAGTATGCTACCAAGGTGGAGAAGAAGTCAAAGTAAGAAAAAGCAATATAAGCTTATCCGAGTTCATTAGTTATTTGAATCTCATAGGAGTTTCTAATGGTGAATTTGGGAGTTGTAGCAAGAAGACATATGGAGGATGAAACAACATCCTCTGATATGAATATGAAGAATCAAAGCTTTCATTTCCAAGGATTTGACAATTTTCAAGCTAAGAATCCTAAAAGCGGAGTTATGACCCTTCGAAGATAGAAATGATAGTGAATAGAAGTGTTGAAGTCTTAAAGTAGTTAAAGTATGCTACCAAGGTGGAGAAGCAAGTCAAAGTAAGAAACAAGCAATATAGCTTATCCCAGATTCTCATTAGTTATTTGAATCTCATAGGAGTTTCTAATGGTGAATTTGGGAGTTGTAGCAAGAAGAAGACATATGGAGGATGAAACAACATCCACTTGATATGAATATGAAGAAGCAAAGCTTGCACTTCCAAGGATGTGACTATTTTCAAGCTAAGAATCCTAAAAGCGGAGTTATGACCCTTGAAGATAGAAATGATAGTGAATAGAAGTGTTGAAGTATTAAACTAGTTGAAGTATGCTACCAAGGTGGAGAAAGCGAGTCAAAGTAAGAAACAAGCAATATAGCTTATCACAGATTCCGTTAGTTATTTGAATCTCATAGGAGTTTCTAATGGTGAAATGGGGAGTTGTACCAAGAGAACAAATCTGGTTCCCTAAACGACGCTCTCTGGTATGAATATGAAGAATCAAAGCTTTCATTTCCAAGGATTTGACAATTTTCAAGCTAAGAATCCTAAAAGCAGGAGTTATGACCCTTGAAGATAGAAATGATAGTGAATAGAAGTGTTGAAGTCTTAAAGTAGTTAAAGTATGCTACCAAGGTGGTGAGGCGAGTCAAAGTAAGAAACAAACAATAAAGCTTATCCTGATTCTGTTAGTTATTTGAATCTCATAGGAGTTTCTAATGGTGAATTTGGGAGTTGTAGCAAGATGACACGTATGGAGGCTTAAACAACATGTAGTGATGTGAATATGAAGAATCAAAGCTGTCATTTCCAAGGATCTGACAACTTTCAAGCTAAGAATCCTAAAAGCGGAGTTATGACCCTGCAAGATAGAAATGATAGTGAATAGAAGTGTTGAAGTCTTAAAGTAGTTAAAGTATGCTACCAAGGTGGAGAAGCAAGGTCAAAGTAAGAAACAAGCAATATAGCTTATCCCAGGTTCCATTAGTTATTTGAATCTCATAGGAGTTTCTAATGGTGAATTTGGGAGTTGTAGCAAGAAGACATATGGAGGATGAAACAACATCCACTGATATGAATATGAAGAATCAAAGCTTTCATTTCCAAGGATTTGACAATTTTCAAGCTAAGAATCCTAAAAGCGGAGTTATGACCCTTCTAGATAGAAGTGATAGTGAATAGGAGTGTTGAAGTCTTAAAGTAGTTAAAGTATGCTACCAAGGTGGAGAAGCGAGTCAAAGTAAGAAACAAGCAAGATAGCTTATCCCACAGTTCTGTTAGTTATTTGAATCTCATAGGAGTTTCTAATGGTGAATTTGGGAGTTGTAGCAAGAAGACACATATGGAGGATGAAACAACATCCACTGATATGAATATGAAGAATCAAAGCTTTCATTTCAAAGGATTTGACAATTTTCAAGCTAAGAATCCTAAAAGCGAGTTATGACCCTTCAAGAAATAGAAATGATAGTGAATAGAAGCGTTGAAGTCTTAAAGTAGTTGAAAGTATGCTACCAAGGTGGAGAAGAAGTCAAAAGTAAGAAACAAGCAATATAGCTTATCACAGTTCATTAGTTATTTGCATCTCATAGGAGTTCCTAATGGCTGATTTGGGAGCTCTAGCAAGACGACACACATGGAGGATGAAACAACGTCCACTCTGATATGAATATGAAGAATCAAAGCTTTCATTTCCAAGGATTTGACAATTTTCAAGGCTAAGAATCCTAAAAGCGGAGTTATGACCCTTCAAGATAGAAATGATAGTGAATAGAAGTGTTGAAGTCTTAAAGTAGTTAAAGTATGCTACCAAGGTGGAGAAAGCGAAGTCAAAGTAAGAAACAAGCAATATAAGCTTATCCCACGGTTCCGTTAGTTCTTTGAATCTTATAGGAGTTTCTAATGGTGAATTTGGGAGTTGTAGCAAGAAGACACATATGGAGGATGAAACAACATCCGCTGATATGAATATGAAGAATCAAAGCTTTCATTTCCAAGGATTTGACAATTTTCAAGCTAAGAATCCTAAAAGCGGAGTTATGACCCTTGAAGATAGAAATGATAGTGAATAGAAGTGTTGAAGTCTTAAAGTAGTTGAAGTATGCTACCATGGTGTAGATGCGAGGCAAAGTAAGAAAATAGCAATATAAGCTTATCCCAGATTCTGTTAGTTATTTGAATCTCATAGGAGTTTCTAATGGTGAATTTGGGAGTTGTAGCAAGAGAAGACACATATGGAGGATGAAACAACATCCACTGATATGAATATGAAGAATCAAAGCTTTCATTTCCAAGGATTTGACAATTTTCAAGCTAAGAATCCTAAAAGCGGAGTTATGACCCTTCAAGATAGAAATGATAGTGAATAGAAGTGTTGAAGTCTTAAAGTAGTTGAAGTATGCTACCAAGGTGGAGAAAGCAAGTCAAAGTAAGAAACAAGCAATATAAGCTTATCCACAGTTCTGTTAGTTATTTGAATCTCATAGGAGTTTCTAATGGTGAATTTGGGAGTTGTAGCAGAAGAGACATATGGAGGCTGAAACAACATCCACTTATATGAATATGAAGAATCAAAGCTTTCATTTCCAAGGATTTGACAATTTTCAAGCTAAGAAGCCTAAAATCGGAGTTATGACCCTTCGAGATAGAAATGATAGTGAATAGAAGGGTTGAAGTCGTAAAGTAGTTAAAGTATGCTACCAAGGTGGAGAAGCAAGTCAAAGGAAGAAACAAGCAATATAAACTTATCCAGGTTCTGTTAGTTATTTGAATCTCATAGGGTTTCTAATGGTGAATTTGGGAGTTGTAGGAAGAAGACAAAATGGAGGATGAAACAACATCCACTGATATGAATATGAAGAATCAAAGCTTTCATTTCCAAGGATTTGACAATTTTTCAAGCTAAGAATCCTAAAAGCGAGGTTATGACCCTTTCAAGATAGAAATGATAGTGAATAGAAGTGTTGAAGTCTTAAAGTAGTTGAAAGTATGTGCTACCAAGGTGGAGAAAGCGAAGTCAAAGTAAGAAAAAGCAATATAAGCTTATCACAGTTACATTAGTTATTTGAATCTCATAGGAGTTTCTAATGGTGAATTTGGGAGTTGTGCAAGAGAACATATGGAGGATGAAACACCATCCACCGATATGAATATGAAGAATCAAAGCTTTCATTGCAAAGGAGTTGACAATTTTCAAGCTAAGAATCCTGAGAGCGGAGTTATGACCCTTCAAGATAGAAATGATAGTGAATAGAAGTGTTGAAGTCTTAAAGTAGTTGAAGTATGCTACCAAGGTGGAGAAGCAAGTCAAAGTAAGAAACAAGCAATATAAGCTTATCCAGATTCTGTTAGTTATTTGAATCTCATAGGAGTTTCTAATGGTGAATTTGGGAGTTGTGTGAGAAGAGCACATATGGAGGATGAAACAACATCCTTTGATATGAATATGAAGAATCAAAGCTTTCATTTCCAAGGATTTGACAATTTTCAAGCTAAGAATCCTAAAAGCGGAGTTATGACCCTTCAAGATAGAAATGATAGTGAATAGAAGTGTTGAAGTCTTAAAGTAGTTGAAGTATGCTACCAAGGTGGAGAAAGCGAGTCAAAGTAAGAAAAAGCAATATAAGCTTATCCCGAGTTCATTAGTTATTTGAATCTCATAGGAGTTTCTAATGGTGAATTTGGGAGTTGTAGCAAGAAGACACATATGGAGGATGAAACAACATCCACTGATATGAATATGAAGAATCAAAGCTTTCATTTCCAAGGATTTGACAATTTTCAAGCTAAGAATCCTAAAAGCGGAGTTATGACCCTTGAAGATAGAAATGATAGTGAATAGAAGTGTTGAAGTCTTAAAGTAGTTAAAGTATGCTACCAAGGTGGAGAAGCGAGTCAAAGTAAGAAACAAGCAATATAAGCTTATCCACAGTTCATTAGTTATTTGAATCTCATAGGAGTTTCTAATGGTGAATTTGGGAGTTGTAGCAAGAAGACACGTATGGAGGATGAAACAACATCCTCTGATATGAATATGAAGAATCAAAGCTTTCATTTCCAAGGATTTGACAATTTTCAAGCTAAGAATCCTAAAAACGGAGTTATGACCCTTCAAGATAGAAATGATAGTGAATAGAAGTGTTGAAGTCTTAAAGTAGTTAAAGTATGCTACCAAGGTGGAGAAGAAGTCAAAGTAAGAAACAAAGCAATATAGCTTATCCACAGTTCATTAGTTATTAGAATCTCATAGGAGTTTCTAATGGTGAATTTGGGAGTTGTAGCAAGAAGACACATATGGAGGATGAAACAACATCCGCTGATATGAATATGAAGAATCAAAGCTTTTATTTCCAAGGATTTGACAATTTTCAAGTTAAGAATCCTAAAAACATAGTTATGACCCTTCAAGATAGAAATGATAGTGAATAGAAGTGTTGAAGTCTTTAAGTAGTGGAAGTATGCTAACAAGGGGGAGAAGCGAGCCAGAGAAAGAAAAAAAGCAATATAAACTTATCCACGATTGTATGGTTATTAGAATCTCATAGGAGTTTCTAATGGTGAATTTGGGAATTGTAGCAAGAAGAGACATATGGAGGATGAAACAACATCCACTGATATGAATATGAAGAATCAAAGCTTTCATTTCCAAGGATTGGACAGTTTTCCGGCGAGGAGGCCTAAAGAGTGGGTCATGGCGCTCGCCGATAGATATGATAGTGAATAGAAGTGTTGAAGTCTTAAAGTAGTTGAAGTATGCTACCCAGGTGGAAAAGCAAGTCAAAGTAAGAAACAAACAATATAGCTTATCCACAGTTCATTAGTTATTTGAGATCTCATAGGAGTTTCTAATGGTGAATTTGGGAGTTGTAGGCAAGAAGACACATGGAGGATGAAACAACATCCACTGATATGAATATGAAGAATCAAAGCTTTCATTTCCAAGGATTTGACAATTTTCAAGCTAAGAATCCTAAAAGCGGGTTATGACCCTTCAAGATAGAAATGATAGTGAATAGAAGTGTTGAAGTCTTAAAGTAGTTAAAGTATGCTACCAAGGTGGAGAAAGCAAGTCAAAGTAAGAAACAAGCAATATAGACTTATCCACAGTTCATTAGTTATTTGAATCCCATAGGAGTTTCTAATGGTGATTTTGGGAGTTGTAGCCACAAGACACAGACGGAGGATGAAACAACATCCACTGACAAGAATATGAAGCATCAAAGCTTTCATTTCCAAGGATTTGACAATTTTCAAGCTAAGAATCCTAAAAGACGGAGTTATGACCCTTGAAGATAGAAATGATAGTGAATAGAAGTGTTGAAGTCTTAAAGTAGTTAAAGTATGCTACCAAGGTGGAGAAAGCAAGTCAAAGTAAGAAACAAGCAATATAAGCTTATCCCGAGTTCATTAGTTATTTGAATCTCATAGGAGTTTCTAATGGTGAATTTGGGAGTTGTGTAGAAGAAGACATATGGAGGATGAAACAACATCCTCTGATATGAATATGAAGAATCAAAGCTTTCATTTCCAAGGATTTGACAATTTTCAAGCTAAGAATCCTAAAAGCGGAGTTATGACCCTTGAAGATAGAAATGATAGTGAATAGAAGTGTTGAAGTCTTAAAGTAGTTGAAAGTATGCTACCAAGGTGGAGAAAGCAAGTCAAAGTAAGAAACAAGCAATATAAGCTTATCCCAGTTCTGTTAGTTATTTGAATCTCATAGGAGTTTCTAATGGTGAATTTGGGAGTTGTAGCAAGAAGACATATGGAGGATGAAACAACATCCCTGCTATGAATATGAAGAATCAAAGCTTTCATTTCCAAGGATTTGACAATTTTCAAGCTAAGAATCCTAAAAGCGGAGTTATGACCCTTCAAGGATAGAAATGATAGTGAATAGAAGTGTTGAAGTCTTAAAGTAGTTGAAGTATGCTACCACAAGGTGGAGAAGCAAGTCAAAGTAAGAAAAAAATGTATAAGCTTATCCCGGATTACGTTAGTTATTTGAATCTCATAGGAGTTTCTAATGGTGAATTTGGGAGTTGTGTAGAAGAGACATATGGAGGATGAAACAACATCCACTGATATGAATATGAAGAATCAAAGCTTTCATTTCCAAGGATTTGACAATTTTCAAGCTAAGAATCCTAAAAGCGGAGTTATGACCCTTCAAGATAGAAATGATAGTGAATAGAAGTGTTGAAGTCTTAAAGTAGTTAAGTATATGCTACCAAGGTGGAGAAGCAAGTCAAAGTAAGAAACAAGCAATATAAACTTATCCCAGTTCTGTTAGTTATTTGAATCTCATAGGAGTTTCTAATGGTGAATTTGGGAGTTGTAGCAAGAAGACACATATGGAGGATGAAACAACATCCATCGATACTGAATAGGAAGCATAAAAGCTTTCATTTCCAGGGTTTTGACAATATTTAAGCTAAGAATCCTAAAACCGGAGTTATGACCCTTCAAGATAGAAATGATGGGGAATAGAAGTGTTGAAGTCTTAAAGTAGTTGAAGTATGCAACCAAGGTGGAGAAAGCGAGTCAAAGGAAAAAAGCAATATAAATTATCCCTGAGTTCTGTTAGTTAGTGGGATCTCATAGGAGTTTCTAATGGTGAATTTGGGAGTTGTAGCAAGAAGAGACATATGGAGGATGAAACAACATCCACTGATATGAATATGAAGAATCAAAGCTTTCATTTCCAAGGGTTTGACAATTTTCAAGCTAAGAATCCGAAAAGCGGAGGTATGACCCTTCAGGATAAAAATGAGAGTGAGTAGAAGTGTTGAAGTCTTAAAGTAGTTGAAGTA
Source organism: Cardamine occulta (assembly GCA_028015245.1). NCBI lineage: Eukaryota > Viridiplantae > Streptophyta > Magnoliopsida > Brassicales > Brassicaceae > Cardamine > Cardamine occulta. Next base: position 26,042,258 of record CM051386.1, on the reverse strand, counting down.
TGCTACCAAGGTGGAGAAAGAAGTCAAAGTAAGAAAAAGCAAGTATAAACTTATCCACGGTTCTCATTAGTTATTTGAATCTCATAGGAGTTTCTAATGGTGAATTTGGGAGTTGTAGCAAGAAGACACATATGGAGGATGAAACAACATCCACTTGATATGAATATGAAGAATCAAAGCTTTCATTTCCAAGGATTTGACAATTTTCAAGCTAAGAATCCTAAAAGGCGGAGTTATGACCCTTCAAGATAGAAATGATAGTGAATAGAAGTGTTGAAGTCTTAAAGTAGTTAAAGTATGCTACCAAGGTGGAGAAAGCAAGTCAAAGTAAAAACAATGATATAAAGCTTATCCACAGGTTCTGTTAGTTATTGGAATCTCATATGAGTGTCTAATGTTGAATTTGGTAGTTGTAGCAAGAAGACACGTATGGAGGATTAAACAACATCCCTTGATATGTATATGAAGAATCAAAGCTTTCATTTCCAAGGATTTGACAATTTTCAAGCTAAGAATCCTAAAAAGCGGAGTTATGACCCTTCAAGATAGAAATGATAGTGAATAGAAGTGTTGAAGTCTTAAAGTAGTTAAAGTATGCTACCAAGGTGGAGAAAGCAAGTCAAAGTAAGAAAAAAGTAATAAAGCTTATCCCAGTTCTGTTAGTTATTTGAATCTTATAAGAGTGTCTAATGGTGAATTTGGGATTTGTAGAAAGAAGAGTCATATGGAGGCTGAAACAACATCCACTGATATGAATATGAAGAATCAAAGCTTTCATTTCCAAGGATTTGACAATTTTCAAGCTAAGAATCCTAAAAACGGAGTTATGACCCTTCAAAATAGAAATGATAGTTAATAGAAGTGTTGAAGTCTTAAAGTAGTTAAAGTATGCTACCAAGGTGGAGAAGCAAGTCAATGTAAGAAACAAGCAATATAGCTTATCCCACAGTTCTGTTAGATATTTGAATCTCATAGGAGTTTCTAACGGTGAATTTGGGAGTTGTGTGCAAGAAGACACATATGGAGGATGAAACAACATCCTCTGATATGAATATGAAGAATCAAAGCTTTCATTTCCAAGGATTTGACAATTTTCAAGCTAATAATCCTAATAACGGGGATGTGACGAGTGAAGATCTAGATGGTAGTGAAAAGAAGAGTTGAAGTCTTAAAGTAGTTGAAGTATGCTACCATGGTGGAGAAAGAGTCAAAGTAAGAAAAAAAGTAATATAAGCTTATCAACAGTTCTCTTAGTTATTAGAATCTCATAGGAGTTTCTAATGGTGAATTTGGGAGTTGTAGCAAGAAGAGACATATGGAGGATGAAACAACATCCACTGATATGAATATGAAGAATCAAAGCTTTCATTTCCAAGGATTTGACAATTTTCAAGCTAAGAATCCTAAAAGCGGAGGGATGACCCTTCAAGATAGAAATGATAGTGAATAGAAGCGTTGAAGTCTTAAAGTAGTTGAATGTATGCTACCAAGGTGGAGAAGCAAGTCAAAGTAAGAAACAAGTATTATAGCTTATCCCACAGTTCTGTTAGTTCTTTGAATCTTATAGAAGTTTCTAATGGTGAATTTGGGATTTGTAGCAAGAAGACACATATGGAGGATGAAACAACATCCACTGATATGAATATGAAGAATCAAAGCTTTCATTTCCAAGGATTTGACAATTTTTAAGCTAAGAATCCTAAAAGGAGTTATGACCCTTCAAGATAGAAATGATAGTGAATAGAAGTGTTGAAGTCTTAAAGTAGTTAAGTATGCTACCAAGGTGGAGAAAGCAAGTCAAAGTAAGAAACAAGAATATAAGCTTATCCACGATTCTGTTAGTTATTTGAATCTCATAGGAGTTTCTAATGGTGAATTTGGGAGTTGTAGCAAGAAGACACATATGGAGGATGAAACAACATCCACTGATATGAATATGAAGAATAAAAGCTTTCATTTCCAAGGATTTGACAATTTTCAAGCTAAGAATCCTAAAAGCGGGTTATGACCCTTGAAGATAGAAATGATAGTGAATAGAAGTGTTGAAGTCTTAAAAGTAGTTGAAGTATGCTACCAAGGTGGAAAAGCAAGTCAAAGTAAGAAAAAAAATATATAGCTTATCCACAGGTCTCGTAGGTATTAGAATCTCATGGGAGTTTCTAATGGTGAATGTGGGAGGTGTAGCAGGAAGAGACATATGGAGGTTGAAACGACATCCTCTGATATGTCTATGAAGAATCAAAGCTTTCATTTCCAAGCATTTGACAATCTTCAAGATAACGACCCTAAAAACGAAGTCATGACCCTTCAAGTTAGCAATGATCGTGAATAGAAGTGTTGACGTCTTAAAGTAGTTAAAGTCTGCTACCAAGGTGGAGAAGCAAGTCAAAGTAAGAAAGCAAGCAATATAAGCTTATCCCAGTTCTGTTAGTTATTTGAATCTCATAGGAGTTTCTAATGGTGAATTTGGGAGTTGTGTGAAGAATACATATGGAGGATGAAACAACATCCCTGATATGAATATGAAGAATCAAAGCTTTCATTTCCAAGGATTTGACAATTTTCAAGCTAAGAAGCCCAAAAGCGGGGCTAGGACCCTTCAAGTTAAAAATGCGAGTGAAGAGAAGTATTGAAGAATTAAAGTAGTTGAAGTATGCTACCAAGGTGGAGAAGCAAGTCAAAGTAAGAAAAAAGTAATATAGCTTATCCCACAGTTCTGTTAGTTATTAGAATCTCATAGGAGTTTCTAATGGTGAATTTGGGAGTTGTAGCAAGAAGAGGCATATGGAGGATGAAACAACATCCACTGATATGAATATGAAGAATCAAAGCTTTCATTTCCAAGGATTTGACAATTTTCAAGCTAAGAATCCTAAAACAAAGTTATGACCCTTCAAGATAGAAATGATAGTGAATAGAAGTGTTGAAGTCTTAAAGTAGTTGAAGTATGCTACCAAGGTGGAGAAAGCGAAGTCAAAGTAAGAAACAAGCAATATAGCTTATCCCAGAGTTCTGTTAGTAATTTGAATCTCATATGAGTTTCTAATGGTGAATTTGGGAGTTGTAGCAAGAAGACACATATGGAGGATGAAACAACATCCACTGATATGAATATGAAGAATCAAAGCTTTCATTTCCAAGGATTTGACAATTTTCAAGCTAAGAATCCTAAAAACGGAGTTATGACCCTTCAAGATAGAAATGATAGTGACTAGAAGTGTTGAAGTCTTAAAGTAGTTAACGTAAGCTACCAATGTGGAGAAGCAAGTCAAAGTAAGAAACAAGCAATATAAGCTTATCCAGTTCTCTTGGTTATTTGAATCTCATAGGAGTTTCTAATGGTGAATTTGGGAGTTGTAGCAAGAAGATACATATGGAGGATGAAACAACATCCTCTGATATGAATATGAAGAATCAAAGCTTTCATTTCCAAGGGATTTGACAATTTTCAAGCTAAGAATCCTAAAAGCGGAGTTATGACCCTTTCAAGATAGAAATGATAGGGAATAGAAGTGTTCAAGGCTTAAAGTAGTTGAAGTATGCTACCAAGGGGGAGAAGCAAGGCAAAGTAGGAAAAAAGCAATGTGGCTTATCCCACAGTTCTCTGAGTTATTAGAATCTCCTAGGAGTTTCTAATGTTGAATTTGGGAGTTGTAGCACGAAGAGAAATATGGAGGATGAATCAACATCCACTGATATGAATATGAAGAATCAAAGCTTTCATTTCCAAGGATTTGACAATTTTCAAGCTAAGAATCCTAAAAACGGAGTTATGACCCTTCAAGATAGAAATGATAGTGAATAGAAGTGTTGAAGTCTTAAAGTAGTTGAAAAGTATGCTACCAAGGTGGAGAAGCAAGTCAAAGTAAGAAACAAAAAGAATATAGCTTATCCCATGGTTCTGTTAGTTATTAGAATGTCATAGGAGTTTCTAATGGTGAAGTTGGGAGTTGTAGCAAGAAGACACATATGGAGGATGAAACAACATCCGCTGATAAGAATATGAAGGAGCAAAGATTTCATTTCCAAGGGTTTGACAATTTTCAAGCTAAGAATCCTAAAAACGGAGTTATGACCCTTCTGAAAGATAGAAATGATAGTGAATAGAAGTGTTGAAGTCTTAAAGGTAGTTGAAAAGTATGCTACCAAGGTGGAGAAGCAAGTCAAAGTAAGAAAAAAGCAATATAGCTTATCCCAGTTCTCTTAGTTATTTGAATCTCATAGGAGTTTCTAATGGTGAATTTGGGAGTTGTAGCGAGAATACGTATGGAGGATGAAACAACATCCTCTGATATGAATATGAAGAATCAAAGCTTTCATTTCCAAGGAGTTTGACAATTTTCAAGCTAAGAATCCTAAAAGCGGAGTTATGACCCTTCAAGATAGAAATGATAGTGAATAGAGAGTGTTGAAGTCTTAAAGTAGTTGAAGTATGCTACCAAGGTGGGGAAAGCGAAAGTCAAAGAAAAAGAAATATAAGCTTATCCAGTTCCATTAGTTATTTGAATCTCATAGGAGTTTCTAATGGTGAATTTGGGAGTTGTAGCA
>CM051386.1:25990398-26037610 GCA_028015245.1 Cardamine occulta | reverse complement strand
ACTGTGATGTTTATATTGCTTTTTCTTACTTTGACTTGCTTCTCCACCTTGGTAGCATACTTTAATTACTTTAAGGCTCCAACACTTCTATTCACTATCATTTCTATCTTGAAGGGTCATAACTCTGTTTTTAGGATTCTTAGCTTTAAAATTGTCAAATCCTTGGAAATGAAAGCTTTGATTCTTCATATTCATATCAGTGGATGTTGTTTCATCCTCCATATGTATATTCTTGCTACAACTCCCAAATTCACCTTTAGAAACTCCTATGAGATTCAAATAACTAACAGAACTGTGGGATAAGCTATATTGCTTGTTTCTTACTTTGACTTGCTTCTCCACCTTGGTAGCATACTTCAACTACTTTAAAACTTCAACACTTCTATTCACTATCATTTCTATCTTGAAGGGTCATAACTCCGTTTTTAGGATTCTTAGCTTGAAAATTGTCAAATCCTTGGAAATGAAAGCTTTGATTCTTCATATTCATATCAGTGGATGTTGTTTCATCCTCCATATGTCTCTTCTTGCTACAACTCCCTAATTCACCATTAGAAACTCCTATGAGATTCTAATAACTAACAGAACTGTGGGATAAGCTATATTACTTTTTTCTTACTTTGACTTGCTTCTCCACCTTGGTAGCATACTTCAACTACTTTAAGACTTCAACACTTCTATTCACTATCATTTCTATCTTGAAGGGTCATAACTCCGTTTTTAGAATTCTTAGCTTGAAAATTGTCAAATCCTTGGAAATGAAAGCTTTGATTCTTCATATTCATATCAGTGGATGTTGTTTCATCCTCCATATGTGTATTCTTGCTACAACTCCCAAATTCACCATTAGAAACTATTATGAGATTCAAATAACTAACAGAACTGTGGGATAAGCTATATTGCTTGTTTCTTACTTTGACTTGCTTCTCCACCTTGGTAGCATACTTTAACTACTTTAAGACTTCAACACTTCTATTCACTATCATTTCTATGTTGAAAGGTCATAACTTTGTTTTTAGGATTCTTAGCTTGAAAATTGTCAAATCCTTGGAAATGAAAGCTTTGATTCTTCATATTCATATCAGTGGATGTTGTTTCATCCTCCATATGTCTCTTCTTGCTACAACTCCCAAATTCACCATTAGAAACTCCTATGAGATTCAAATAACTAACAGAACTGTGGGATAAGCTATATTGCTTGTTTCTTACTTTGACTTGCTTCTCCACCTTGGTAGCATACATTATTTACTTAAAGACTTCAACACTTCTATTCACTATCATTTCTATCTTGAAGGGTCATAACTCCGTTTTTAGAATTCTTAGCTTGAAAATTGTCAAATCCTTGGAAATGAAAGCTTTGATTCTTCATATTCATATCAGTGGATGTTGTTTCATCCTCCATATGTGTATTCTTGCTACAACTCCCAAATTCACCATTAAAAACTCCTATGAGATTCAAATAACTAACAGAACTGTGGGATAAGCTATATTGCTTGTTTCTTACTTTGACTTGCTTCTCCACCTTGGTAGCATACATTAATTACTTAAAGACTTCAACACTTCTATTCACTATCATTTCTATGTTGAAGGGTCATAACTCTGTTTTTAGGATTCTTAGCTTGAAAATTGTCAAATCCTTGGAAATGAAAGCTTTGATTCTTCATATTCATATCAGTGGATGGTGTTTCATCCTCCATATGTGTCTTCTTGCTACGTTTCCCAAATTCACCGTTAGAAACTCCTATGAGATTCAAATAACTAACAGAACTGTGGGATAAGCTATATTGCTTGTTTCTTACTTTGACTTGCTTCTCCACCTTGGTAGCATACATTATTTACTTAAAGACTTCAACACTTCTATTCACTATCATTTCTATCTTGAAGGGTCATAACTCCGTTTTTAGAATTCTTAGCTTGAAAATTGTCAAATCCTTGGAAATGAAAGCTTTGATTCTTCATATTCATATCAGTGGATGTTGTTTCATCCTCCATATGTGTATTCTTGCTACAACTCCCAAATTCACCATTAGAAACTCCTATGAGATTCAAATAACTAACAGAACTGTGGGATAAGCTATATTGCTTGTTTCTTACTTTGACTTGCTTCTCCACCTTGGTAGCATACATTAATTACTTAAAGACTTCAACACTTCTATTCACTATCATTTCTATGTTGAAGGGTCATAACTCTGTTTTTAGGATTCTTAGCTTGAAAATTGTCAAATCCTTGGAAATGAAAGCTTTGATTCTTCATATTCTTATCAGTGGATGGTGTTTCATCCTCCATATGTGTCTTCTTGCTACGTTTCCCAAATTCACCGTTAGAAACTCCTATGAGATTCAAATAACTAACAGAACTGTGGGATAAGCTATATTGCTTGTTTCTTACTTTGACTTGCTTCTCCACCTTGGTAGCATACTTCAACTACTTTAAGACTTCAACACTTCTATTCACTATCATTTCTATCTTGAAGGGTCATAACTCCGTTTTTAGGATTCTTAGCTTGAAAATTGTCAAATCCTTGGAAATGAAAGCTTTGATTCTTCATATTCATATCAGTGGATGTTGTTTCATCCTCCATATGTGTATTCTTGCTACAACTCCCAAATTCACCATAAATAACTTATGGAGATCCAAATAACTAACAGAACTGTGGGATAAGCTATATTGCTTGTTTCTTACTTTGACTTGCTTCTCCACCTTGGTAGCATACTTTAACTACTTTAAGACTTCAACACTTCTATTCACTATCATTTCTATGTTGAAGGGTCATAACTTTGTTTTTAGGATTCTTAGCTTGAAAATTGTCAAATCCTTGGAAATGAAAGCTTTGATTCTTCATATTCATATCAGTGGATGTTGTTTCATCCTCCATATGTCTCTTCTTGCTACAACTCCCAAATTCACCATTAGAAACTCCTATGAGATTCTAATAACTAACAGAACTGTGGGATAAGCTATATTACTTTTTTCTTACTTTGACTTGCTTCTCCACCTTGGTAGCATACTTTAACTACTTTAAGACTTCAACACTTCTATTCACTATCATTTCTATGTTGAAAGGTCATAACTTTGTTTTTAGGATTCTTAGCTTGAAAATTGTCAAATCCTTGGAAATGAAAGCTTTGATTCTTCATATTCTTATCAGTGGATGTTGTTTCATCCTCCATATGTGTCTTCTTGCTACATTTCCCAAATTCACCGTTAGAAACTCCTATGAGATTCAAATAACTAACAGAACTGTGGGATAAGCTATATTGCTTGTTTCTTACTTTGACTTGCTTCTCCACCTTGGTAGCATACATTAATTACTTAAAGACTTCAACACTTCTATTCACTATCATTTCTATGTTGAAGGGTCATAACTCTGTTTTTAGGATTCTTAGCTTGAAAATTGTCAAATCCTTGGAAATGAAAGCTTTGATTCTTCATATTCATATCAGTGGATGGTGTTTCATCCTCCATATGTCTCATCTTGCTACGTTTCCCAAATTCACCGTTAGAAACTCCTATGAGATTCAAATAACTAACAGAACTATGGGATAAGCTATATTGCTTGTTTCTTACTTTGACTTGCTTCTCCACCTTAGTAGCATACATTAATTACTTAAAGACTTCGACACTTCTATTCACTATCATTTCTATCTTGAAGGGTCATAACTCCGTTATTAGGATTCTTAGCTTGAAAATTGTCAAATCCTTGGAAATGAAAGCTTTGATTCTTCATATTCTTATCAGTGGATGGTGTTTCATCCTCCATATGTGTTTCTTCTTACGCTTCCCAAATTCACCGTTTGAAACTGCTATGAGATTCAAATAACTAACAGAACTGTGGGATAAGCTATATTGCTTGTTTCTTACTTTGACTTGCTTCTCCACCTTGGTAGCATACTTTAACTACTTTAAGACTTCAACACTTCTATTCACTATCATTTCTATGTTGAAGGGTCATAACTCTGTTTTTAGGATTCTTAGCTTGAAAATTGTCAAATCCTTGGAAATGAAAGCTTTGATTCTTCATATTCATATCAGTGGATGTTGTTTCATCCTCCATATGTCTCTTCTTGCTACAACTCCCAAATTCACCATTAGAAACTCCTATGAGATTCTAATAACTAACAGAACTGTGAGATAAGCTATATTACTTTTTTCTTACTTTGACTTGCTTCTCCACCTTGGTAGCATACTTTAACTACTTTAAGACTTCAACACTTCTATTCACTATCATTTATATCTTGAAGGGTCATAACTCCGTTTTTAGAATTCTTAGCTTGAAAATTGTCAAATCCTTGGAAATGAAAGCTTTGATTCTTCATATTCTTATCAGTGGATGTTGTTTCATCCTCCATATGTGTCTTCTTGCTACATTTCCCAAATTCACCGTTAGAAACTCCTATGAGATTCAAATAACTAACAGAACTGTGGGATAAGCTATATTGCTTGTTTCTTACTTTGACTTGCTTCTACACCATGGTACCATGTTTCATTACTTAAAGACTTCAACACTTCTATTCACTATCATTTCTATGTTGAAGGGTCATAACTCTGTTTTTAGGATTCTTAGCTTGAAAATTGTCAAATCCTTGGAAATGAAAGCTTTGATTCTTCATATTCATATCAGTGGATGGTGTTTCATCCTCCATATGTCTCATCTTGCTACGTTTCCCAAATTCACCGTTAGAAACTCCTATGAGATTCAAATAACTAACAGAACTATGGGATAAGCTATATTGCTTGTTTCTTACTTTGACTTGCTTCTCCACCTTAGTAGCATACATTAATTACTTAAAGACTTCGACACTTCTATTCACTCTCATTTCTATCTTGAAGAGTCATAACTCTGTTTTATGGGATTCTTAGCTTGAAAATTGTCAAATCCTTGGAAATGAAAGCTTTGATTCTTCATATTCATATCAGTGGATGTTGTTTCATCCTCCATATGTCTCTTCTTGCTACAACTCCCAAATTCACCATTAGAAACTCCTATGAGATTCTAATAACTAACAGAACTGTGAGATAAGCTATATTACTTTTTTCTTACTTTGACTTGCTTCTCCACCTTGGTAGCATACTTTAACTACTTTAAGACTTCAACACTTCTATTCACTATCATTTCTATCTTGAAGAGGTCATAACTCCGCTTTTAGAATTCTTAGCTTGAAAATTGTAACATCCTTGGAAATGACAGCTTTGATTCTTCATATTCTTATCAGTGGATGTTGTTTCATCCTCCATATGTGTTTCTTGCTACATTTCCCAAATTCACCGTTAGAAACTCCTATGAGATTCAAATAACTAACAGAACTGTGGGATAAGCTATATTGCTTGTTTCTTACTTTGACTTGCTTCTCCACCTTGGTAGCATACATTAATTACTTAAAGACTTCAACACTTCTATTCACTATCATTTCTATGTTGAAGGGTCATAACTCTGTTTTTAGGATTCTTAGCTTGAAAATTGTCAAATCCTTGGAAATGAAAGCTTTGATTCTTCATATTCATATCAGTGGATGGTGTTTCATCCTCCATATGTCTCATCTTGCTACGTTTCCCAAATTCACCGTTAGAAACTCCTATGAGATTCAAATAACTAACAGAACTGTGGGATAAGCTATATTGCTTGTTTCTTACTTTGACTTGCTTCTCCACCTTAGTAGCATACATTAATTACTTAAAGACTTCAACACTTCTATTCACTATCATTTCTATCTTGAAGGGTCATAACTCCGTTATTAGGATTCTTAGCTTGAAAATTGTCAAATCCTTGGAAATGAAAGCTTTGATTCTTCATATTCATATCAGTGGATGTTGTTTCATCCTCCATATGTCTCTTCTTGCTACAACTCCCAAATTCACCATTAGAAACTCCTATGAGATTCTAATAACTAACAGAACTGTGAGATAAGCTATATTACTTTTTTCTTACTTTGACTTGCTTCTCCACCTTGGTAGCATACTTTAACTACTTTAAGACTTCAACACTTCTATTCACTATCATTTCTATCTTGAAGGGTCATAACTCCGTTTTTAGAATTCTTAGCTTGAAAATTGTCAAATCCTTGGAAATGAAAGCTTTGATTCTTCATATTCTTATCAGTGGATGTTGTTTCATCCTCCATATGTGTCTTCTTGCTACGTTTCCCAAATTCACCGTTAGAAACTCCTATGAGATTCAAATAACTAACAGAACTGTGGGATAAGCTATATTGCTTGTTTCTTACTTTGACTTGCTTCTCCACCTTGGTAGCATACATTAATTACTTAAAGACTTCAACACTTCTATTCACTATCATTTCTATGTTGAAGGGTCATAACTCTGTTTTTAGGATTCTTAGCTTGAAAATTGTCAAATCCTTGGAAATGAAAGCTTTGATTCTTCATATTCATATCAGTGGATGTTGTTTCATCCTCCATATGTCTCTTCTCTTGCTCTCCCCAAATTCACCGTTAGAAACTCCTATGAGATTCAAATAACTAACAGAACTGTGGGATAAGCTATATTGCTTGTTTCTTACTTTGACTTGCTTCTCCACCTTGGTAGCATACATTAATTACTTAAAGACTTCAACACTTCTATTCACTATCATTTCTATCTTGAAGGGTCATAACTCCGTTATTAGGATTCTTAGCTTGAAAATTGTCAAATCCTTGGAAATGAAAGCTTTGATTCTTCATATTCATATCAGTGGATGGTGTTTCATCCTCCATATGTGTCTTCTTGCTACGTTTCCCAAATTCACCGTTAGAAACTCCTATGAGATTCAAATAACTAACAGAACTGTGGGATAAGCTATATTGCTTGTTTCTTACTTTGACTTGCTTCTCCACCTTGGTAGCATACTTCAACTACTTTAAAACTTCAACACTTCTATTCACTATCATTTCTATCTTGAAGGGTCATAACTCCGTTTTTAGGATTCTTAGCTTGAAAATTGTCAAATCCTTGGAAATGAAAGCTTTGATTCTTCATATTCATATCAGTGGATGTTGTTTCATCCTCTATATGTCTCTTCTTGCTACAACTCCCAAATTCACCATTAGAAACTCCTATGAGATTCTAATAACTAACAGAACTGTGGGATAAGCTATATTACTTTTTTCTTACTTTGACTTGCTTCTCCACCTTGGTAGCATACTTCAACTACTTTAAGACTTCAACACTTCTATTCACTATCATTTCTATCTTGAAGGGTCATAACTCCGTTTTTAGAATTCTTAGCTTGAAAATTGTCAAATCCTTGGAAATGAAAGCTTTGATTCTTCATATTCATATCAGTGGATGTTGTTTCATCCTCCATATGTGTATTCTTGCTACAACTCCCAAATTCACCATTAGAAACTATTATGAGATTCAAATAACTAACAGAACTGTGGGATAAGCTATATTGCTTGTTTCTTACTTTGACTTGCTTCTCCACCTTGGTAGCATACTTTAACTACTTTAAGACTTCAACACTTCTATTCACTATCATTTCTATGTTGAAGGGTCATAACTTTGTTTTTAGGATTCTTAGCTTGAAAATTGTCAAATCCTTGGAAATGAAAGCTTTGATTCTTCATATTCATATCAGTGGATGTTGTTTCATCCTCCATATGTCTCTTCTTGCTACAACTCCTAAATTCACCATTAGAAACTCCTATGAGATTCTAATAACTAACAGAACTGTGAGATAAGCTATATTACTTTTTTCTTACTTTGACTTGCTTCTCCACCTTGGTAGCATACTTTAACTACTTTAAGACTTCAACACTTCTATTCACTATCATTTCTATCTTGAAGGGTCATAACTCCGTTTTTAGAATTCTTAGCTTGAAAATTGTCAAATCCTTGGAAATGAAAGCTTTGATTCTTCATATTCATATCAGTGGATGTTGTTTCATCCTCCATATGTGTATTCTTGCTACAACTCCCAAATTCACCATTAGAAACTCCTATGAGATTCAAATAACTAACAGAACTGTGGGATAAGCTATATTGCTTGTTTCTTACTTTGACTTGCTTCTCCACCTTGGTAGCATACATTAATTACTTAAAGACTTCAACACTTCTATTCACTATCATTTCTATCTTGAAGGGTCATAACTCTGTTTTTAGGATTCTTAGCTTGAAAATTGTCAAATCCTTGGAAATGAAAGCTTTGATTCTTCATATTCATATCAGTGGATGTTGTTTCATCCTCCATATGTCTCTTCTTGCTACGTTTCCCAAATTCACCGTTAGAAACTCCTATGAGATTCAAATAACTAACAGAACTGTGGGATAAGCTATATTGCTTGTTTCTTACTTTGACTTGCTTCTCCACCTTGGTAGCATACTTTAACTACTTAAAGACTTCAACACTTCTATTCACTATCATTTCTATCTTGAAGGGTCATAACTCCGTTTTTCGGATTCTTAGCTTGAAAATTGTCAAATCCTTGGAAATGAAAGCTTTGATTCTTCATATTCATATCAGTGGATGTTGTTTCATCCTCCATATGTGTCTTCTTGCTACGTTTCCCAAATTCACCGTTAGAAACTCCTATGAGATTCTAATAACTAAGAGAACTGTGGGATAAGCTATATTGCTTGTTTCTTACTTTGACTTGCTTCTCCACCTTGGTAGCATACTTTAACTACTTTAAGACTTCAACACTTCTATTCACTATCATTTCTATGTTGAAGGGTTATAACTCCGTTATTAGGATTCTTAGCTTGAAAATTGTCAAATCCTTGGAAATGAAAGCTTTGATTCTTCATATTCTTATCAGTGGATGTTGTTTCATCCTCCATATGTGTCTTCTTGCTACAATTCCTAAATTCACCGTTAGAAACTCCTATGAGATTCAAATAACTAACAGAACTGTGGGATAAGCTATATTGCTTGTTTCTTACTTTGACTTGCTTCTCCACCTTGGTAGCATACTTTAATTACTTAAAGACTTCAACACTTCTATTCACTATCATTTCTATCTTGAAGGGTCATAACTCCGTTTTTCGGATTCTTAGCTTGAAAATTGTCAAATCCTTGGAAATGAAAGCTTTGATTCTTCATATTCATATCAGTGGATGTTGTTTCATCCTCCATATGTGTATTCTTGCTACAAATCCCAAATTCACCATTAGAAACTCCTATGAGATTCTAATAACTAACAGAACTGTGGGATAAGCTATATTACTTTTTTCTTACTTTGACTTGCTTCTCCACCTTGGTAGCATACTTTAACTACTTAAAGACTTCAACACTTCTATTCACTATCATTTCTATGTTGAAGGGTCATAACTCTGTTTTTAGGATTCTTAGCTTGAAAATTGTCAAATCCTTGGAAATGAAAGCTTTGATTCTTCATATGCATATCAGTGGATGTTGTTTCAGCCTCCATATGTCTCTTCTTGCTACAACTCCCAAATTCAATATTAGAAACTCCTATGAGATTCTAATAACTAAGAGAACTGTGGGATAAGCCATATTACTTTTTTCTTACTTTGACTTGCTTCTCCACCTTGGTAGCATACTTCAACTACTTTAAGACTTCAACACTTCTATTCACTATCATTTCTATCTTGAAGGGTCATAACTCCGTTATTAGGATTCTTAGCTTGAAAATTGTCAAATCCTTGGAAATGAAAGCTTTGATTCTTCATATTCATATCAGTGGATGTTGTTTCATCCTCCATATGTCTCTTCTTGCTACAACTCCCAAATTCACCATTAGAAACTCCTATGAGATTCTAATAACTAACAGAACTGTGGGATAAGCTATATTACTTTTTTCTTACTTTGACTTGCTTCTCCACCTTGGTAGCATACTTTCACTACTTTAAGACTTCAACACTTCTATTCACTATCATTTCTATCTTGAAGGGTCATAACTCCGTTATTAGGATTCTTAGCTTGAAAATTGTCAAATCCTTGGAAATGAAAGCTTTGATTCTTCATATTCTTATCAGTGGATGGTGTTTCATCCTCCATATGTGTCTTCTTGCTACGTTTCCCAAATTCACCGTTAGAAACTCCTATGAGATTCAAATAACTAACAGAACTGTGGGATAAGCTATATTGCTTGTTTCTTACTTTGACTTGCTTCTCCACCTTGGTAGCATACTTTAACTACTTAAAGACTTCAACACTTCTATTCACTATCATTTCTATGTTGAAGGGTCATAACTCTGTTTTTAGGATTCTTAGCTTGAAAATTGTCAAATCCTTGGAAATGAAAGCTTTGATTCTTCATATTCATATCAGTGGATGTTGTTTCATCCTCCATATGTCTCTTCTTGCTACAACTCCCAAATTCACCATTAGAAACTCCTATGAGATTCTAATAACTAACAGAACTGTGGGATAAGCTATATTACTTTTTTCTTACTTTGACTTGCTTCTCCACCTTGGTAGCATACTTTCACTACTTTAAGACTTCAACACTTCTATTCACTATCATTTCTATCTTGAAGGGTCATAACTCCGTTATTAGGATTCTTAGCTTGAAAATTGTCAAATCCTTGGAAATGAAAGCTTTGATTCTTCATATTCTTATCAGTGGATGGTGTTTCATCCTCCATATGTGTCTTCTTGCTACGTTTCCCAAATTCACCGTTAGAAACTCCTATGAGATTCAAATAACTAACAGAACTGTGGGATAAGCTATATTGCTTGTTTCTTACTTTGACTTGCTTCTCCACCTTGGTAGCATACTTTAACTACTTTAAGACTTCAACACTTCTATTCACTATCATTTCTATCTTGAAGGGTCATAACTCCATTTTTAGGATTCTTAGCTTGAAAATTGTCAAATCCTTGGAAATGAAAGCTTTGATTCTTCATATTCATATCAGTGGATGTTGTTTCATCCTCCATATGTGTATTCTTGCTACAACTCCCAAATTCACCATTAGAAACTCCTATGAGATTCTAATAACTAACAGAACTGTGGGATAAGCTATATTACTTTTTTCTTACTTTGACTTGCTTCTCCACCTTGGTAGCATACTTTAACTACTTAAAGACTTCAACACTTCTATTCACTATCATTTCTATCTTGAAGGGTCATAACTCCGTTTTTGGGATTCTCAGCTTAAAAATGGTCAAATCCTTGGAAATGAAAGCTTTGATTCTTCATATGCATATCAGTGGATGTTGTTTCAGCCTCCATATGTGTCTTCTAGCTACAACTCCCAAATTCACCATTAGAAACTCCTATGAGATTCAAATAACTAACAGAACTTTGGGATAAGCTATATTGCTTGTTTCTTACTTTGACTTGCTTCTCCACCTTGGTAGCATACTTTAACTACTTTAAGACTTCAACACTTCTATTCACTATCATTTCTATCTTGAAGGGTCATAACTCCGTTTTTAGGATTCTTAGCTTGAAAATTGTCAAATCCTTGGAAATGAAAGCTTTGATTCTTCATATTCATATCAGTGGATGTTGTTTCATCCTCCATATGTCTCTTCTTGCTACAACTCCTAAATTCAATATTAGAAACTCCTATGAGATTCTAATAACTAAGAGAACTGTGGGATAAGCCATATTACTTTTTTCTTACTTTGACTTGCTTCTCCACCTTGGTAGCATACTTTAACTACTTTAAGACTTCAACACTTCTATTCACTATCATTTCTATCTTGAAGGGTCATAACTCCGTTATTAGGATTCTTAGCTTGAAAATTGTCAAATCCTTGGAAATGAAAGCTTTGATTCTTCATATTCTTATCAGTGGATGGTGTTTCATCCTCCATATGTGTCTTCTTGCTACGTTTCCTAAATTCACCGTTAGAAACTCCTATGAGATTCAAATAACTAACAGAACTGTGGGATAAGCTATATTGCTTGTTTCTTACTTTGACTTGCTTCTCCACCTTGGTAGCATACTTTAACTACTTTAAGACTTCAACACTTCTATTCACTATCATTTCTATCTTGAAGGGTCATAACTCCGTTTTTCGGATTCTTAGCTTGAAAATTGTCAAATCCTTGGAAATGAAAGCTTTGATTCTTCATATTCATATCAGTGGATGTTGTTTCATCCTCCATATGTGTATTCTTGCTACAACTCCCAAATTCACCATTAGAAACTCCTATGAGATTCTAATAACTAACAGAACTGTGGGATAAGCTATATTACTTTTTTCTTACTTTGACTTGCTTCTCCACCTTGGTAGCATACTTTAACTACTTAAAGACTTCAACACTTCTATTCACTATCATTTCTATCTTGAAGGGTCATAACTCCGTTTTTGGGATTCTCAGCTTAAAAATGGTCAAATCCTTGGAAATGAAAGCTTTGATTCTTCATATGCATATCAGTGGATGTTGTTTCAGCCTCCATATGTGTCTTCTAGCTACAACTCCCAAATTCACCATTAGAAACTCCTATGAGATTCAAATAATTAACAGAACTGTGGGATAAGCTATATTGCTTGTTTCTTACTTTGACTTGCTTCTCCACCTTGGTAGCATACTTTAACTACTTTAAGACTTCAACACTTCTATTCACTATCATTTCTATCTTAAAGGGTCATAACTCCGTTTTTAGGATTCTTAGCTTGAAAATTGTCAAATCCTTGGAAATGAAAGCTTTGATTCTTCATATTCATATCAGTGGATGTTGTTTCATCCTCCATATGTGTATTCTTGCTACAACTCCCAAATTCACCATTAGAAACTCCTATGAGATTCAAATAACTAACAGAACTGTGGGATAAGCTATATTGCTTGTTTCTTACTTTGACTTGCTTCTCCACCTTGGTAGCATACATTATTTATTTAAAGACTTCAACACTTCTATTCACTATCATTTCTATGTTGAAGGGTCATAACTCTGTTTTAGGATTCTTAGCTTGAAAATTGTCAAATCCTTGGAAATGAGAGCTTTGATTCTTCATATTTTTATCAGTGGATGGTGTTTCATCCTCCATATGTGTCTTCTTGCTACGTTTCCCAAATTCACCGTTAGAAACTCCTATGAGATTCTAATAACTAACAGAACTGTGGGATAAGCTATATTGCTTGTTTCTTACTTTGACTTGCTTCTCCACCTTGGTAGCATACTTTAACTACTTTAAGACTTCAACACTTCTATTCACTATCATTTCTATCTTGAAGGGTCATAACTTCGTTTTTAGGATTCTTAGCTTGAAAATTGTCAAATCCTTGGAAATGAAAGCTTTGATTCTTCATATTCATATCAGTGGATGTTGTTTCATCCTCCATATGTGTATTCTTGCTACAACTCCCAAATTCACCATTAGAAACTCCTATGAGATTCAAATAACTAACAGAACTGTGGGATAAGCTATATTGCTTGTTTCTTACTTTGACTTGCTTCCCCACCTTGGTAGCATACATTAATTACTTAAAGACTTCTATTCACTATCATTTCTATCTTGAAGGGTCATAACTCTGTTTTAGGATTCTTAGCTTGAAAATTGTCAAATCCTTGGAAATGAAAGCTTTGATTCTTCATATTTGTAGAAAAACAAAGAGAACCTTTGTAGTTTCCAGATCCAGATTCCTAAACAAGAAAGCTTAAAGAAGAAGAAGATGGAGAAATTTTTTCTTCTCTTGATTTTTTCCTCTAAAAATCCGATCTGGTTCCTTACAATAATGAGAAAAAATATCTCAACTCATAAAGCCAAACATGTGGCTAAGAATAATTAAACATGTGACTAAAACCTTAACCACAAAATAATAAATCATTTTCGTCGGTACTGTTCACTGAGCCCAACTAATACATTTTTTGGCCTTTTAGTCTCTTGGGCTTCATTGATAACCTCTTGGTCTTCACTCTTGATCTTCTGATCAACACTCCCCCTCAAGATCGGTTGGTGGAGATCCATCAAACCCATCTTGCCATGAAGATCACTACACACTCTAGATGATGTAGCCTTGGTGAAGACATCAGCTAACTGATCCATGCTTCTAACAAATGTTGGGAGTATAGTCCCAGCTTCAACTTTCTCCCTAACATAGTGACAATCAACCTCTATGTGCTTTGTCCTCTCGTGGAACACTGAGTTAGAGGCAATATGAATCGCTGCTTTATTGTCACAATGGAGGGTAATAGGTTCGGAAGAGTGAATACCTAGATCCTCAAGGAGAGCCTTTATCCAAACCAGTTCACCCGTTAGGTTTGCCATTGCTCGATACTCAGCCTCTGCACTCGATCTAGATATCACCTTCTGCTTACTTCTCCAGGTAACAAGGTTTCCACCAACAAAGGTGCAATAACCGGTTGTCGACTTCCGATCAGTCTTATTTCCTGCCCAATCAGAATCACAATATCCTACTATATCAGTTGAGTTATTGCAGCCCATCCAAATACCTTTGCCTGTGTGCCTTTCAAATATCTGAGAATACGATCCACCATTCCCCAATGATGCTTACTTGGAGTCTGCGATGTGTTGACTCACTTGATTCACCGCAAAAAGAAATATCAGGTCTGGTGATAGTCAAGTAGATCAACCTCCCAATAAGTCTCCGATATTGCTTCACTCCCACAAGAGGCTCCCCCTCGAACATATCTTGTACCCGCCTTCGATAGGAGTCTTAGCTGGTTTTACTCCCAGCTTCCCTGTTTCTTCCAACAAATCAAGAGTGTATTTCCTTTGGGATAAGAAGAGTCCATCAGCAAACTTACATACCTCAATCCCAAGGAAATATTTAAGCTCACCCAAGTCTTTGATATCAAATGAAGCCTTGAGTAAACTCTTTGTTCTCTTGATCCCCTCAACGTCATCTCCTGTGACAATGATATCATCCACATACACTAGTACTTGCAACGATTCCATTCTCCCCCGAAAAGCTTGAACAATGTATGGTCTGCCTCAGATCTTCGAAAACCATTCTCAAGAAGGCATCCACTAAGCTTGTGATACCAAGCCCTAGGTGACTGCTTAAGACCATAGATCGCCCTTTTTCAGCTTGCAAACCTTGTTTTCACCAATATTCACTCTCTTCTCGTGGAACCATATACACTTCTTCTTTCAACTCTCCTTGAAGAAATGCATTTTTCACATCCATCTGCCACAAGTCCCAACACAGATTAGTAGCAATAGAGAGAAGAACTCAGACTTAATGGAGCTTTACTCTTGGCGCAAACGCTTCCTGTAATAATCCACTCCATACTTCTGTGTGTAACCTTTAGCCACTAACCTCGCTTTGTATCTCTCTATTTCTCCGGTGCTAGTATACTTGATGGTATAAACCCACCTACATTCCACTAGTTTCTTCTTGTCGGGCTTGTCAATCTCGTCCCATGTACCATTCTTAACCATAGATTCTATCTCTTCCAACATAGCTTGAACCCACACATCATCCAAACAGGCCTCTTCATAGCTTTCTGGAATCCTATGTTGATCAATCTTGGAGAGAAAGGCTTGGTGTTCTTGTGGAAACTGATCCATGGTACAATGATTCTGAATTGGATGAGCTACCGCCTGGTTATTGTAATATACCCTTGTGTTCTTCCAATTTTCAGGAGGAAATCTCATCCTTGTACTTCTTCGCAATGGAGGTACAACTTCTTGTTCTTCAGGATCTGATTCTTCAGATTCCTCTTCAGCCTCTGTTTCAACTAAATCTGGATTAGGAGCAACACTCAGTGATTCTTCATCTCCAATATTACCCACTATGTCTGCTTCAGAGTCACCACTGTCACTCTCCTCAGCCTCAACATGTTCCACAGAATCAACCCGTGGAGCTATCCCCTCCAGAATAACCCTTAGAGTCGATGCACTCTCAACTGGCGTGACTAGGTCTTCCAAGTTATTCCAATCCCGCCTATCAAAGTAACCCTTCTCTTCAATAAACTTAACCTCCCTTGAGACATACATCCTCTTTGTAGTGGGATTGTAGCATTTATATCCCTTTTGTGTAGTAGAGTATCCAATGAACACACTTGACACTCTTTTGGCTCTAGCTTGTTCCTCGGAGCATCTCGAACATGCACATAACAGATACAACCAAAAACACGTAGATGATCAAGAGAGGGTTTATTTTTGTTCACTACCTCATGAGGTGAGACACTTCCAAGAGAAACAGTTGGTAGCCGTTAATAAGATAGCAAGCTGTCATTACCGCATCTCCCCAATATTGTTTAGGCACATTTCTATCAAACAACATTGTTCTCGCAACCTCCATGAGATGTCTATTCTTGCGTTCAGCTACTCCATTTTGCTGTGGAGTATAGGCGCAAGAGGTCTGGTGTATGATTCCGAGCTTCCCAACAAAATCCTTAAAGGCATTACTCGTGTACTCTCCTCCATTATCACTCCTTAAGCTTTTGATCTTAGTTCCAAACTGAGTCAATACATAGTTGTAGAACTTGGAGAAAGCATCAAGAACGTGACTCTTTGAAGGCAAAAGCGTAATCCATGTGTACTTTGACTTCTCATCAATAAATGACACAAAATATTTATATTGATCACGAGTTGCACAAGGTGCTGTCCATACATCAGAATGTACCAGATCAAAACACTCATCATACAAAGTTAAAGATTCTGGAAACACATTCCTACAATGTTTTCCTAAAATGCAAGCTTCACACTTTTGATGATCTTGAACTTTCTGATTAGGAAGAGCATGTCAAGGGCTTTGAGATGAGGATGTCCCAGCCTTTCATGCCAAAAGGAGCTAAGAGCCGACTTATCAACATCTCGTTGTTCCTTATCCAAAACATAGAGACCACCCTTGGAGCAACCTTCCCGATGGTCTCCCCAGACTTATTATCCTGAAATTTTACATCATCGGAACTAAACACCACCAAGCAGTCAAGGTCCTTAGCAGCTTGCTTTGAACAGATAACAAATTATTAGAAAAATCTGGCAAATATAGAGCTTTCGTTTCTTCTTAAACAACTCTAAATTCCCAATTCCTTTAATCTCAACATCCTGTCCATTCGCAATTGTAACCTTTCCACCATGCGGCTCAACCTCAGAACAACAATTCCCTATCACTAATCATGTGATGAGAAGCACCAGAATCTACAATAACCGGGTTTATGAGTTCTAGAGAAAAAGAATCCCTTACCAGAATCTGCAAGCTTGGTGATGCTTTTGATGAGAGCATCTAAGTCTGATCTTCTTACCAAGTCGTCCGAAGTTAGAAGTAGCTACTCCAGCCACTCCCTTGATGTCTGACCCGGCCCCTTGAAATTCTTGGGCCTTAGATGCGGATAGAGTGTCCAGCATTTGTCCTTGGAGTGTCCTTTCATCTTACAATGATCACACACAAGGTTCTTCTTGTCGACAATCCATCCGACCTCCTTTCCTTTGCTCACATGAGCAACTTCACTTGTCCCTTTAAAGAGACCCTTGGAGCAACCTTCCTCCTTCTGAATCATCATGCACACTTGATTGAGAGTGGGCAGCTTCTCAAATCGCAGAATGTGATGAACTATTCCAACTGAGGACTCATCAAGAGCGAAGCAAACCAAACACTTGGTCTTGCTCTCTCCTTTCTATCATCTCCTTGATATCTATAGTAGGAGGCCCAAGCACCTCCAGTTCTGCCCAAAGCCCCTAAATTCACCAAAGAAATCCTTGAAATCCTTCCTCTTCTTGTTGCAGATTTGCAAGAGCTTTCTTAATCTCGTAGAATTCCTACTAAGGTTGGATTCATTTCCATACACTCCAAAGAGTGTATCCCACAGCTCCTTAGCTGTCTCTACATAAGAGAAGAGAGCTAGGATACTTGGATCTAATGAGCTCTGGAGCGCAGCAAGTACCAACTGATCTTCTTGGACCCACTTGGAATCCCCTTTACTTGAGCTAATTTGGGCTGGAGACTCTACCTCTCCTTCTTTAGCTTTTTCCGCTGCTTCCTTCAGCTCCACCTGAGGTGACACCACCTTCTCCTTGACCCTGAAGCATCTCCTCAGCCGTCAGACAGTGGATCCACACTCCCGCTCCTCAGCGCCGACTTAGTGGTTCTAGACCAACAGAGATAGTTGTTCACCTTGCGAACAACCGGTAGGGTAAAGTATTTGAGATTCTCCATATCAAAGACTTGATTCAAAAAAAGCTTGAGTAAATAAGGTCTCTAGGAACTTATTGCTCTGATACCATGTAGAAAAACAAAGAGAACCTTTGTAGTTTCCAGATCCAGATTCCTAAACAAGAAAGCTTAAAGAAGAAGAAGATGGAGAAATTTTTTCTTCTCTTGATTTTTTCCTCTAAAAATCCGATCTGGTTCCTTACAATAATGAGAAAAAATATCTCAACTCATAAAGTCAAACATGTGGCTAAGAATAATTAAACATGTGACTAAAACCTTAACCACAAAATAATAAATCATTTTCAGATCTGCTTCAATCGAGCCCAACTAATACATTTTTTGGCCTTTTAGTCTCTTGGGCTTCATTGATAACCTCTTGGTCTTCACTCTTGATCTTCTGATCAACAATATTCATATCAGTGGATGTTGTTTCATTCTCCATATGTCTCTTCTTGCTACAACTCCCAAATTCACCATTAGAAACTCCTATGAGATTCTAATAACTAAGAGAATTGTGGGATAAGCCATATTACTTTTTTCTTACTTTGACTTGCTTCTCCACCTTTGTAGCATACTTCAACTACTTTAAGACTTCAACACTTCTATTCACTATCATTTCTATCTTGAAGGGTCATAACTCCGTTTTTAGGATTCTTAGCTTGAAAATTCTCAAATCCTTGGAAATGAAAGCTTTGATTCTTCATATTCTTATCAGTGGATGTAGTTTCATCCTCCATATGTGAATTGTTGCTACATTTCCCAAATTCACCGTTAGAAACTGCTATGAGATTCAAATAACTAACAGAACTGTAAGATAAGCTATTGATGAGGACATCAAGTCACCATCAATCAAGGAGCATGGAGGAGACATCAACCAGACGACCAATGCCTTTGGAGAGAACCAGCCTGAGCGTACCAAAGACGTATATGCCTTTATTGAAGCATATCAACCTAACCAGTGTTGGAAAATGACTGTTGCACTCTTTTTCCCTTGTCTAGGGTTTTTCCCAATGGGTTTACCTAGAAAGGTTTTTAATGAGGCAATATTAAGTCATCAAGGAATCACAGAGAAGTTGATTTGGTTCAAAAGCTTTCCACATGAGGAAGATATTCAAGTTACAAGTCAGCAGACTTCCAATGAACCCGATAGAGACCAACGGCTACTATTTGGAGGATTACGGCCGAACCGCAAGGAATTAAGTTACAAACCAACTTGGTATGTATTCTTTACTCATCATAGAAGCTCAGTAAATTGGATTCGTACCAAACCGATATCAGCTGAGGAAGTTATTCAATTTCTAAACCGGAACACTCTAGACTTGCCTTATATGGAGTCTTGCGGATTTGGGAGTCTTCAAACGTATCTTTGGCGACCTGGAGACCTTCCCCATCATCCAGAGACTCTACAACACGTATTTGTTTCAACTAAAACGCACAGGATCAGGCAGATCCTCCCACACCTTCACTTCCCATATCTGGAACCGAGCTTGCCTTATTTGCCTTGTTTGGAGCCAAAGGATATCATTCAGCAACGGCTCTTTTTCCTATTCACTTGTGTGCATTCTGGAGCCTTATTCAGTGAACCTGGACGTCCCAAGACACCACCAATTCGCACCTAAGCTTTCAAGAATAAAAGGCGCTTCATAACTTACCTTATTTGGCCCGATTGGCTCATAATGGTCCAACGGCTAGTTTGTATTCAATTTTGTGATTTCTTTCTTGTTTCTAACCTTCTAGAACGTTAGAGTACTCATGTAAGAGCTCTATATAAAGCTCATTTCGTCCTTTGTACAAATTCACCCTTTCAATCATCTAAGAAATATACAAGTTTCCTTTTTATTCACAGTCTGTCTTTGTTTAAAGTCTGTCATTAAGTTTCATTTGAGAGTTTCATTTGATTCTTGGGATCATAGGATTAGGTGTGTTTGTGTGATTCAATCAAGTCTAGTTCTCCACCGATTGTGCGAAATCAAGCCCACCGATTGAGAGAGTCAATCACAAAACATCACCTCCATCTCTACTTACAATTCCACCTTCCGCGAGTCAAAGCTTGGAATTCTTTGATCATCAAGTGATCTAAGCTTGGTGTGATTCCGTGCTTGTATCATCTGGTATCAGAGCTTCAAAAGCTCCTACCCATCAGGTTGTATTCATCCAACCTCTATCCCTTTTAATTTTCTGTTTTGTTGTTTCAATTTTCATTAAAAAATCGAAAACATATAAAAATCATTTTTTCTTTCTTTTTGTTCTTGCTAGTTTGCTTCAGTATCTTTCTCATAAAAACAAAAAGAATAAATTATTTGCTTCAGTTTGTTATTTTTTTCGATTTCATAAATAAAAACCCCATAAAAAGTTTCTGATTTCACAGTTTAAGTTTTTTCATCAATTTTGTTGTGTCAATTTTATAAAATCCATAAAAACTCAAAAAAATTATTTCTGTCTTTTGTTATGCTTTTCTTAGAGTCTTGAAAACCCATAAAAATTTTATCCCAGAATTTAGAAGTTCGTTTGGTATTTGTTTGAGAATTAAATCTCAGACATATCAAAAATCGCTTCTGGATTTTGATCTGTTTTGTTTGAGTCGTATAAAATCCGAAAATTTCCAAAAAAATATTTTCTTTTTGATTTTGTTAATTTAATCTCTTAAAAAGATTTATCAAGTAGAATTTCAAATTTTGGAGTCCATTTAATATTTTTTTTCGAAGTTGTTTTCCAAACTGTGTCCCATTGGCTTAAATTGTCTCAATCGGTTCTTTTAGTTGCTAGAGCTTTGATATTGTGTTGAATCTTTTGCAGGAACCATCCGCCATGGACTATGAATCTGATGTAGAGGATGAAAGAAGTGAGTTTAACACCTCAGAGATCGATTGGGGTGAAGAACTGGACCCCTCATGGAGTGGAGCGAAGAAGGATATGACCCCAACTCGTGGGAAGGAGGTGCTGATTCTGAATTCAGTACTGGAGAAGGCTATGAACGTAATGAAGAACACTGGGATGATGAGACAGAGTCAGAAAGTGCGCTCTATGAAGAAGAAGACATTGGAGTTACTAGCTCTCAAATCGGTTTAGAGGAAGAAACTAATGTGCATGAGGAAGAAAAAATCAGAATCAAGTTTCTGTGAAGAAGTTGGCTTTCATGACAGTTTGGAGGATCAACACCACGAATTTGATTTGCAAAACAAATCAAGAGATGAACAGAGGCTCAAGCAACACGCCTATGAAGAAGTGTCAAGTTTTGCTGAAGATGAATCATGCCATGATGAAGAAGAAAACTATGAAGAGACTAGTTCAGAACGTGAAGAAGGGGATAGACCATGGTGTGAGATTCCTTACTTCAACCATGAATATGAGACTGAGTCTCAAAGGTCTCCAGAAGAGTTTGTTGAAGAGGAGGAAGTCAAAAGTGAGGCTGGAAGAGATGATCATTGGGAAGACCTATCCAATTACATCTATTTTTCAGGTTTTCAACAAGGATCTGAGGCATACATTCAATGGGAAGAAGACTTAGAGCATTGGTTCCGTTCCCATCACATACCTAAAGAAGAAAGGCTTTCCTATGCCTTAGACACCCTAGTTGGAGAAGCACAAGAATGGTGGCGACAAGAAGAATTTTGGCGTCAATATTCCCAGCCAATCAATACTTGGGGACTACTCAAACAGAGCATGTATCGAACCTTTGTGCCAAAATCCCTAAACAAGAATTACACTCCCAAGAAGTTGTTGTTCCAATCAGCTCCAAAGGAGAGGTCGGCTCCAAAGCAACCATACAATTCTAAATTGAAGAGAAGGACGATACAAACACCAATTAAGAGGACTGAGGCCACATTAGTCACTCAAGCACATGAGGAGAAGCCAAAAGCAAAAGTCGTAGTTCACAAGCAAAGTCCGAGCTCAAAGCTTGAGCCACACGGCAATGTAAAGCAATGTAAGTCTCCTAAGCTATCTAAATCTAAAGAAATAATCTGTTATAGATGTCATAAGCAAGGTCACTTTGCTGCAACATGTCCTGAAAGACAAGTAGTTAATGTAACAACACTTGAACCAAAAACCGAGTTCATCTAACTCAAGTGATTGTTTAGCACAATCTGGTTTTTGAAATGTCCAATTCTAGTATAATGTGCTTGTCTTCGCCAAGGGTTAATGATGCAGGTCTCTAACAAGTCATGGAGCACACGTGAGAAAAGTAGGCCCTGAGAAAGATGAAGTTTCCCCATCTTCATTCTAATGCAAGAAGAGCCACCGGATCACACATTTACTCCATATGACGTGGCATCAAAAGAAACAAAACTCATCGAAAGTTTTGGTCAGGAAAGTGCCTCATTGCTTCAACTAATCTCTGATGATTCTAAAAGTGTGATGACAGACCTATTAAGTTTAGAAGAGCTTGATGAAAACGTTGGTGCCCCACGGAAACACTTGATTCAAAATAATTGTTTTACTACACATTTAAAACCTGAGCAAAAATCTATATTGAATAAACCATGTTTAC
This sequence comes from Cardamine occulta, assembly GCA_028015245.1. Lineage (NCBI taxonomy): Eukaryota > Viridiplantae > Streptophyta > Magnoliopsida > Brassicales > Brassicaceae > Cardamine > Cardamine occulta. Next base: position 26,015,141 of record CM051386.1, on the reverse strand, counting down.
CTGTTTATAATAATTCCATGACTGTATTAATTCACTTGATTTGTGCCAAAGGAGTTGGAAATATTGCAGGTACAAAGGAAGAACCACCAGACTTAGAAATTGAAGACCATGTCCGAGGAAGAGTTGAGCCAATGATACCACCACCTATTAGGAAAAACAGAGGAGTAGTCCCAATACTCCAGTTCAAAGATGAACCGCCAGATGCACAACACATCAGCAAACAATACCGGGGTAAGACTCTAGACTCCCAAAGACGAATGAGAGCTAACTTGCTTTTTTCTTAGTGCAGATTATACAGTTTCGAGGTCGAAACCTTTTGAAGAGGGAGGGTATGATGAGGACATCAAGTCACCATCAATCAAGGAGCATGGAGGAGACATCAACCAGACGACCAATACCTTTTGGAGAGAACCAGCCTGAGCGCATCAAAGACGATATGCCTTTATTGAAGCATATCAACCTAACCAGTGTTGGAAAATGACTGTTGCACTCTTTTTTCCCTTGTCTAGGTTTTTCCCAATGGGTTTACCTAGAAAGGTTTTTAATGAGGCAATATTAAGTCATCAAGGAATCACAGAGAAGTTGATTTGGTTCAAAAGCTTTCCACATGAGGAAGATATTCAAGTTACAAGTCAGCAGACTTCCAATGAACCCGATAGAGACCAACGGCTACTATTTGGAGGATTACGGCCGAACCGCAAGGAATTAAGTTACAAACCAACTTGGTATGTATTCTTTACTCATCATAGAAGCTCAGTAAATTGGATTCGTACCAAACCGATATCAGCTGAGGAAGTTATTCAATTTCTAAACCGGAACACTCTAGACTTGCCTTATATGGAGTCTTATGGATTTGGGAGTCTTCAAACGTATCTTTGGCGACCTGGAGACCTTCCCCATCATCCAGAGACTCTACAACACGTATTTGTTTCAACTAAAACGCACAGGATCAGGCAGATCCTCCCACACCTTCACTTCCCATATCTGGAACCGAGCTTGCCTTTATTTGCCTTTGTTTGGAGCCAAAGGATATCATTCAGCAACGGCTCTTTTCCTATTCACTTGTGTGCATTCTGGAGCCTTATTCAGTGAACCTGGACGTCCCAAGACACCACCACTTCGCACCTAAGCTTTCAAGAATAAAGGCGCATTAACTTACCTTATTTGGCCCGATTTGCTCATAATGGTCCAACGGCTAGTTTGTATTCAATTTTGTGATTTCTTTCTTGTTTCTAACCTTCTAGAACGTTAGAGTACTCATGTAAGAGCTCTATATAAAGCTCATTTCGTCCTTTGTACAAATTCACCCTTTCAATCATCTAAGAAATATACAAGTTTCCTTTTTATTCAAAGTCTGTCTTTGTTTAAAGTTTGTCTTTAAGTTTCATTTGAGAGATTCATTTGATTCTTGAGATTATAGGATTAGGATTGTTTGTGTGATTCAAACAAGTCTAGTTCTCCACCGATTGAGCGAGTCAATCAAGCCCACCGATTGAGAGAGTCAATCACAAAACATCACCTCCATCTCTACTTACAATTCCACCTTCCGCGAGTCAAAGCTTGGAATTCTTTGATCATCAAGTGATCTAAGCTTGGTGTGATTCCGTGCTTGTATCAGCTATATTGCTTGTTTCTTACTTTGACTTGCTTCTCCACCTTGGTAGCATACTTTAACTACTTTAAGACTTCAACACTTCTATTCACTATCATTTCTATCTTGAAGGGTCATAACTCCGTTTTTAGGATTCTTAGCTTAAAAATTGTCAAATCCTTGGAAATGAAAGCTTTGATTCTTCATATTCATATCAGTGGATGTTGTTTCATCCTCCATATGTCTCTTCTTGCTACAACTCCCAAATTCACCATTAGAAACTCCTATGAGATTCTAATAACTAACAGAACTGTGGGATAAGCTATATTACTTTTTTCTTACTTTGACTTGCTTCTCCACCTTGGTAGCATACTTCAACTACTTTAAGACTTCAACACTTCTATTCACTATCATTTCTATCTTGAAGGGTCATAACTCCATTTTTAGGATTCTTAGCTTGAAAATTGTCAAATCCTTGGAAATGAAAGCTTTGATTCTTCAAATTCATATCAGTGGATGTTGTTTCATCCTCCATATGTGTATTCTTGCTACAACTCCCAAATTCACCATTAGAAACTCCTATGAGATTCAAATAACTAACAGAACTGTGGGATAAGCTATATTGCTTGTTTCTTACTTTGACTTGCTTCTCCACCTTGGTAGCATACATTAATTACTTAAAGACTTCAACACTTCTATTCACTATCATTTCTATCTTGAAGGGTCATAACTCTGTTTTTAGGATTCTTAGCTTGAAAATTGTCAAATCCTTGGAAATCAAAGCTTTGATTCTTCATATTCATATCAGTGGATGTTGTTTCATCCTCCATATGTATATTCTTGCTACAACTCCCAAATTCACCTTTAGAAACTCCTATGAGATTCAAATAACTAACAGAACTGTAGGATAAGCTATATTGCTTGTTTCTTACTTTGACTTGCTTCTCCACCTTGGTAGCATACTTCAACTACTTTAAGACTTCAACACTTCTATTCACTATCATTTCTATCTTGAAGGGTCATAACTCTTTTTTTAGGATTCTTAGCTTGAAAATTGTCAAATCCTTGGAAATGAAAGCTTTGATTCTTCATATTCATATCAGTGGATGTTGTTTCATCCTCCATATGTGTATTCTTGCTACAACTCCCAAATTCACCATTAGAAACTCCTATGAGATTCAAAGAACTAACAGACTCGTGGGATAAGCCATATTACTTTTTTCTTACTTTGACTTGCTTCTCCACCTTGGTAGCATACTTCAACTACTTTAATACTTCAACACTTCTATTCACTATCATTTCTATCTTGAAGGGTCATAACTCCGTTTTTAGCATTCTTAGCTTGAAAATTGTCAAATCCTTGGAAATGAAAGCTTTGATTCTTCATATTCATATCAGTGGATGTTGTTTCATCCTCCATATGTGTATTCTTGCTACAACTCCCAAATTCACCATTAGAAACTCCTATGAGATTCAAATAACTAACAGAACTGTGGGATAAGCTATATTGCTTGTTTCTTACTTTGACTTGCTTCTCCACCTTGGTAGCATACATTAATTACTTAAAGACTTCAACACTTCTATTCACTATCATTTCTATGTTGAAGGGTCATAACTCTGTTTTTAGGATTCTTAGCTTGAAAATTGTCAAATCCTTGGAAATGAAAGCTTTGATTCTTCATATTCATATCAGTGGATGTTGTTTCATCCTCCATATGTCTCTTCTTGCTACAACTCCCAAATTCACCATTAGAAACTCCTATGAGATTCTAATAACTAACAGAACTGTGGGATAAGCTATATTACTTTTTTCTTACTTTGACTTGCTTCTCCACTTTGGTAGCATACTTCAACTACTTTAAGACTTCAACACTTCTATTCACTATCATTTCTATCTTGAAGGGTCATAACTCCGTTTTTAGGATTCTTAGCTTGAAAATTGTCAAATCCTTAGAAATGAAAGCTTTGATTCTTCATATTCATATCAGTGGATGTTGTTTCATCCTCCATATGTGTATTCTTGCTACAACTCCCAAATTCACCATTAGAAACTCCTATGAGATTCAAATAACTAACAGAACTGTGGGATAAGCTATATTGCTTGTTTCTTACTTTGACTTGCTTCTCCACCTTGGTAGCATACATTAATTACTTAAAGACTTCAACACTTCTATTCACTATCATTTCTATGTTGAAGGGTCATAACTCTGTTTTTAGGATTCTTAGCTTGAAAATTGTCAAATCCTTGGAAATGAAAGCTTTGATTCTTCATATTCATATCAGTGGATGTTGTTTCATCCTCCATACGTATATTCTTGCTACAACTCCCAAATTCAACTTTAGAAACTCCTATGAGATTCAAATAACTAACAGAACTGTGGGATAAGCTATATTGCTTGTTTCTTACTTTGACTTGCTTCTCCACCTTGGTAGCATACTTCAACTACTTTAAGACTTCAACACTTCTATTCACTATCATTTCTATCTTGAAGGGTCATAACTCCGTTTTTAGGATTCTTAGCTTGAAAATTGTCAAGTCATTGGAAATGAAAGCTTTGATTCTTCATATTCATATAATAATGGATGTTGTTTTATCCTCCATATGTGTATTCTTGCAACAACTCCCAAATTCACCATTAGAAACTCCTATGAGATTCTAATAACTAACAGAACTTTGGGATAAGCTATATTGCTTGTTTCTTACTTTGACTTGCTTCTCCACCTTGGTAGCATACTTTAACTACTTTAAGACTTCAACACTTCTATTCACTATCATTTATATCTTGAAGGGTCATAACTCCGTTTTTGGGATTCTCAGCTTAAAAATGGTCAAATCCTTGGAAATGAAAGCTTTGATTCTTCATATGCATATCAGTGGATGTTGTTTCAGCCTCCATATGTGTCTTTTAGCTACAACTCCCAAATTCACCATTAGAAACTCCTATGAGATTCAAATAACTAACAGAACTGTGGGATAAGCTATATTGCTTGTTTCTTACTTTGACTTGCTTCTCCACCTTGGTAGCATACTTTAACTACTTTAAGACTTCAACACTTCTATTCACTATCATTTCTATCTTGAAGGGTCATAACTCCGTTTTTAGGATTCTTAGCTTGAAAATTGTCAAATCCTTGGAAATGAAAGCTTTGATTCTTCATATTCATATCAGTGGATGTTGTTTCATCCTCCATATGTCTCTTCTTGCTACAACTCCCAAATTCACCATTAGAAACTCCTATGAGATTCTAATAACTAACAGAACTGTGGGATAAGCTATATTACTTTTTTCTTACTTTGACTTGCTTCTCCACCTTGGTAGCATACTTCAACTACTTTAAGACTTCAACACTTCTATTCACTATCATTTCTATCTTGAAGGGTCATAACTCCGTTTTTAGGATTCTTAGCTTGAAAATTGTCAAATCCTTGGAAATGAAAGCTTTGATTCTTCAAATTCATATCAGTGGATGTTGTTTCATCCTCCATATGTGTATTCTTGCTACAACTCCCAAATTCACCATTAGAAACTCCTATGAGATTCAAATAACTAACAGAACTGTGGGATAAGCTATATTGCTTGTTTCTTACTTTGACTTGCTTCTCCACCTTGGTAGCATACATTAATTACTTAAAGACTTCAACACTTCTATTCACTATCATTTCTATCTTGAAGGGTCATAACTCTGTTTTTAGGATTCTTAGCTTGAAAATTGTCAAATCCTTGGAAATGAAAGCTTTGATTCTTCATATTCATATCAGTGGATGTTGTTTCATCCTCCATATGTATATTCTTGCTACAACTCCCAAATTCACCTTTAGAAACTCCTATGAGATTCAAATAACTAACAGAACTGTAGGATAAGCTATATTGCTTGTTTCTTACTTTGACTTGCTTCTCCACCTTGGTAGCATACTTCAACTACTTTAAGACTTCAACACTTCTATTCACTATCATTTCTATCTTGAAGGGTCATAACTCCGTTTTTAGGATTCTTAGCTTGAAAATTGTCAAATCCTTGGAAATGAAAGCTTTGATTCTTCATATTCATATCAGTGGATGTTGTTTCATCCTCCATATGTGTATTCTTGCTACAACTCCCAAATTCACCATTAGAAACTCCTATGAGATTCTAATAACTAACAGAACTGTGGGATAAGCTATATTACTTTTTTCTTACTTTGACTTGCTTCTCCACCTTGGTAGCATACTTCAACTACTTTAAGACTTCAACACTTCTATTCACTATCATTTCTATCTTGAAGGGTCATAACTCCGTTTTTAGAATTCTTAGCTTGAAAATTGTCAAATCCTTGGAAATGAAAGCTTTGATTCTTCATATTCATATCAGTGGATGTTGTTTCATCCTCCATATGTGTATTCTTGCTACAACTCCCAAATTCACCATTAGAAACTCCTATGAGATTCAAATAACTAACAGAACTGTGGGATAAGCTATATTGCTTGTTTCTTACTTTGACTTGCTTCTCCACCTTGGTAGCATACATTAATTACTTAAAGACTTCAACACTTCTATTCACTATCATTTCTATGTTGAAGGGTCATAACTCTGTTTTTAGGATTCTTAGCTTGAAAATTGTCAAATCCTTGGAAATGAAAGCTTTGATTCTTCATATTCATATGAGTGGATGTTGTTTCATCCTCCATATGTCTCTTCTTGCTACAACTCCCAACTTCACCATTAGAAACTCCTATGAGATTCTAATAACTAAGAGAACTGTGGGATAAGCTATGGAACTTTTTTCTTACTTTGACTTGCTTCTCCACCTTGGTAGCATACTTCAACTACTTTAAGACTTCAACACTTCTATTCACTATCATTTCTATCTTGAAGGGTCATAACTCCGTTTTTAGGATTCTTAGCTTGAAAATTGTCAAATCCTTAGAAATGAAAGCTTTGATTCTTCATATTCATATCAGTGGATGTTGTTTCATCCTCCATATGTGTATTCTTGCTACAACTCCCAGATTCACCATTAGAAACTCCTATGAGATTCAAATAACTAACAGAACTGTGGGATAAGCTATATTGCTTGTTTCTTACTTTGACTTGCTTCTCCACCTTGGTAGCATACATTAATTACTTAAAGACTTCAACACTTCTATTCACTATCATTTCTATGTTGAAGGGTCATAACTCTGTTTTTAGGATTCTTAGCTTGAAAATTGTCAAATCCTTGGAAATGAAAGCTTTGATTCTTCATATTCATATCGAGTGGATGTTGTTTCATCCTCCATATGTATACTCTTGCTACAACTCCCAAATTCACCTTTAGAAACTCCTATGAGATTCAAATAACTAACAGAACTGTGGGGATAATATATTGCTTGTTTCTTACTTTGACTTGCTTCTCCACCTTGGTAGCATACTTCAACTACTTTAAGACTTCAACACTTCTATTCACTATCATTTCTATCTTGAAGGGTCATAACTCCGTTTTTAGGATTCTTAGCTTGAAAATTGTCAAGTCATTGGAAATGAAAGCTTTGATTCTTCATATTCATATAATAATGGATGTTGTTTCATCCTCCATATGTGTATTCTTGCAACAACTCCCAAATTCACCATTAGAAACTCCTATGAGATTCTAATAACTAACAGAACTTTGGGATAAGCTATATTGCTTGTTTCTTACTTTGACTTGCTTCTCCACCTTGGTAGCATACTTTAACTACTTTAAGACTTCAACACTTCTATTCACTATCATTTATATCTTGAAGGGTCATAACTCCGTTTTTGGGATTCTCAGCTTAAAAATGGTCAAATCCTTGGAAATGAAAGCTTTGATTCTTCATATGCATATCAGTGGATGTTGTTTCAGCCTCCATATGTGTCTTCTAGCTACAACTCCCAAATTCACCATTAGAAACTCCTATGAGATTCAAATAACTAACAGAACTGTGGGATAAGCTATATTGCTTGTTTCTTACTTTGACTTGCTTCTCCACCTTGGTAGCATACTTTAACTACTTTAAGACTTCAACACTTCTATTCACTATCATTTCTATCTTGAAGGGTCATAACTCCGTTTTTAGGATTCTTAGCTTGAAAATTGTCAAATCCTTGGAAATGAAAGCTTTGATTCTTCATATTCATATCAGTGGATGTTGTTTCATCCTCCATATGTCTCTTCTTGCTACAACTCCCAAATTCACCTTTAGAAACTCCTATGAGATTCAAATAACTAACAGAACTGTAGGATAAGCTATATTGCTTGTTTCTTACTTTGACTTGCTTCTCCACCTTGGTAGCATACTTCAACTACTTTAAGACTTCAACACTTCTATTCACTATCATTTCTATCTTGAAGGGTCATAACTCCGTTTTTAGGATTCTTAGCTTGAAAATTGTCAAATCCTTGGAAATGAAAGCTTTGATTCTTCATATTCATATCAGTGGATGTTGTTTCATCCTCCATATGTGTATTCTTGCTACAACTCCCAAATTCACCATTAGAAACTCCTATGAGATTCTAATAACTAACAGAACTGTGGGATAAGCTATATTACTTTTTTCTTACTTTGACTTGCCTCTCCACCTTGGTAGCATACTTCAACTACTTTAAGACTTCAACACTTCTATTCACTATCATTTCTATCTTGAAGGGTCATAACTCCGTTTTTAGAATTCTTAGCTTGAAAATTGTCAAATCCTTGAAAATGAAAGCTTTGATTCTTCATATTCATATCAGTGGATGTTGTTTCATCCTCCATATGTGTATTCTTGCTACAACTCCCAAATTCACCATTAGAAACTCCTATGAGATTCAAATAACTAACAGAACTGTGGGATAAGCTATATTGCTTGTTTCTTACTTTGACTTGCTTCTCCACCTTGGTAGCATACATTAATTACTTAAAGACTTCAACACTTCTATTCACTATCATTTCTATGTTGAAGGGTCATAACTCTGTTTTTAGGATTCTTAGCTTGAAAATTGTCAAATCCTTGGAAATGAAAGCTTTGATTCTTCATATTCATATCAGTGGATGTTGTTTCATCCTCCATATGTCTCTTCTTGCTACAACTCCCAAATTCACCATTAGAAACTCCTATGAGATTCTAATAACTAACAGAACTGTGGGATAAGCTATATTACTTTTTTCTTACATTACCTCGCTCCTCCACTTCAGTAGCATACTTCAACTACTTTAAGACTTCAACACTTCTATTCACTATCATTTCTATCTTGAAGGGTCATAACTCCGTTTTTAGGATTCTTAGCTTGAAAATTGTCAAATCCTTAGAAATGAAAGCTTTGATTCTTCATATTCATATCAGTGGATGTTGTTTCATCCTCCATATGTGTCTTCTTGCTACAACTCCCCATATTCCCCATTAGAAACTCCTATGAGATTCAAAGAACTAATTATGGTATAAGCTATAATGCTAGTTTCTTACTTTGACTTGCTTCTCCACCTTGGTAGCATACATTAATTACTTAAAGACTTCAACACTTCTATTCACTATCATTTCTATCTTGAAGGGTCATAACTTTGTTTTAGGATTCTTAGCTTGAAAATTGTCAAATCCTTGGAAATGAAAGCTTTGATTCTTCATATTCATATCAGTGGATGTTGTTTCATCCTCCATACGTATATTCTTGCTACAACTCCCAAATTCAACTTTAGAAACTCCTATGAGATTCAAATAACTAACAGAACTGTGGGATAAGCTATATTGCTTGTTTCTTACTTTGACTTGCTTCTCCACCTTGGTAGCATACTTCAACTACTTTAAGACTTCAACACTTCTATTCACTATCATTTCTATCTTGAAGGGTCATAACTCCGTTTTTAGGATTCTTAGCTTGAAAATTGTAAAGTCATTGGAAATGAAAGCTTTGATTCTTCATATTCATATCAATGGATGTTGTTTCATCCTCCATATGTGTATTCTTGCAACAACTCCCAAATTCACCATTAGAAACTCCTATGAGATTCTAATAACTAACAGAACTTTGGGATAAGCTATATTGCTTGTTTCTTACTTTGACTTGCTTCTCCACCTTGGTAGCATACTTTAACTACTTTAAGACTTCAACACTTCTATTCACTATCATTTCTATCTTGAAGGGTCATAACTCCGTTTTTGGGATTCTCAGCTTAAAAATGGTCAAATCCTTGGAAATGAAAGCTTTGATTCTTCATATGCATATCAGTGGATGTTGTTTCAGCCTCCATATGTGTCTTCTAGCTACAACTCCCAAATTCACCATTAGAAACTCCTATGAGATTCAAATAACTAACAGAACTGTGGGATAAGCTATATTGCTTGTTTCTTACTTTGACTTGCTTCTCCACCTTGGTAGCATACATTAATTACTTAAAGACTTCAACACTTCTATTCACTATCATTTCTATCTTGAAGGGTCATAACTCTGTTTTTAGGATTCTTAGCTTTAAAATTGTCAAATCCTTGGAAATGAAAGCTTTGATTCTTCATATTCATATCAGTGGATGTTGTTTCATCCTCCATATGTGTATTCTTGCTACAACTCCCAAATTCACCATTAGAAACTCCTATGAGATTCAAATAACTAACAGAACTGTGGGATAAGCTATATTGCTTGTTTCTTACTTTGACTTGCTTCTCCACCTTGGTAGCATACATTAATTACTTAAAGACTTCAACACTTCTATTCACTATCATTTCTATGTTGAAGGGTCATAACTCTGTTTTTAGGATTCTTAGCTTGAAAATTGTCAAATCCTTGGAAATGAAAGCTTTGATTCTTCATATTCATATCAGTGGATGTTGTTTCATCCTCCATATGTCTCTTCTTGCTACAACTCCCAAATTCACCATTAGAAACTCCTATGAGATTCTAATAACTAACAGAACTGTGGGATAAGCTATATTACTTTTTTCTTACTTTGACTTGCTTCTCCACCTTGGTAGCATACTTCAACTACTTTAAGACTTCAACACTTCTATTCACTATCATTTCTATCTTGAAGGGTCATAACTCCGTTTTTAGGATTCTTAGCTTGAAAATTGTCAAATCCTTAGAAATGAAAGCTTTGATTCTTTATATTCATATCAGTGGATGTTGTTTCATCCTCCATATGTGTATTCTTGCTACAACTCCCAAATTCACCATTAGAAACTCCTATGAGATTCAAATAACTAACAGAACCGTGGGATAAGCTATATTGCTTGTTTCTTACTTTGACTTGCTTCTCCACCTTGGTAGCATACATTAATTACTTAAAGACTTCAACACTTCTATTCACTATCATTTCTATGTTGAAGGGTCATAACTCGGTTTTTAGGATTCTTAGCTTGAAAATTGTCAAATCCTTGGAAATGAAAGCTTTGATTCTTCATATTCATATCAGTGGATGTTGTTTCATCCTCCATATGTCTCTTCTTGCTACAACTCCCAAATTCACCATTAGAAACTCCTATGAGATTCTAATAACTTACAGAACTGTGGGATAAGCTATATTACTTTTTTCTTACTTTGACTTGCTTCTCCACCTTGGTAGCATACTTCAACTACTTTAAGACTTCAACACTTCTATTCACTATCATTTCTATCTTGAAGGGTCATAACTCCGTTTTTAGGATTCTTAGCTTGAAAATTGTCAAATCCTTAGAAATGAAAGCTTTGATTCTTCATATTCATATCAGTGGATGTTGTTTCATCCTCCATATGTGTATTCTTGCTACAACTCCCAAATTCACCATTAGAAACTCCTATGAGATTCAAATAACTAACAGAACTGTGGGATAAGTTATATTGCTTGTTTCTTACTTTGACTTGCTTCTCCACCTTGGTAGCATACATTAATTACTTAAAGACTTCAACACTTCTATTCACTATCATTTCTATGTTGAAGGGTCATAACTCTGTTTTTAGGATTCTTAGCTTGAAAATTGTCAAATCCTTGGAAATGAAAGCTTTGATTCTTCATATTCATATCAGTGGATGTTGTTTCATCCTCCATACGTATATTCTTGCTACAACTCCCAAATTCAACTTTAGAAACTCCTATGAGATTCAAATAACTAACAGAACTGTGGGATAAGCTATATTGCTTGTTTCTTACTTTGACTTGCTTCTCCACCTTGGTAGCATACATTAATTACTTAAAGACTTCAACACTTCTATTCACTATCATTTCTATCTTGAAGGGTCATAACTCTGTTTTTAGGATTCTTAGCTTGAAAATTGTCAAATCCTTGGAAATGAAAGCTTTGATTCTTCATATTCATATCAGTGGATGTTGTTTCATCCTCCATATGTATATTCTTGCTACAACTCCCAAATTCACCTTTAGAAACTCCTATGAGATTCAAATAACTAACAGAACTGTAGGATAAGCTATATTGCTTGTTTCTTACTTTGACTTGCTTCTCCACCTTGGTAGCATACTTCAACTACTTTAAGACTTCAACACTTCTATTCACTATCATTTCTATCTTGAAGGGTCATAACTCCGTTTTTTGGATTCTTAGCTTGAAAATTGTCAAATCCTTGGAAATGAAAGCTTTGATTCTTCATATTCATATCAGTGGATGTTGTTTCATCCTCCATATGTGTATTCTTGCTACAACTCCCAAATTCACCATTAGAAACTCCTATGAGATTCTAATAACTAACAGAACTGTGGGATAAGCTATATTACTTTTTTCTTACTTTGACTTGCTTCTCCACCTTGGTAGCATACTTTAACTACTTTAAGACTTCAACACTTCTATTCACTATCATTTCTATCTTGAAGGGTCATAACTCTGTTTTTAGGATTCTTAGCTTGAAAATTGTCAAATCCTTGGAAATGAAAGCTTTGATTCTTCATATTCATATCAGTGGATGTTGTTTCATCCTCCATATGTGTATTCTTGCTACAACTCCCAAATTCACCATTAGAAACTCCTATGAGATTCAAATAACTAACAGAACTGTGGGATAAGTTATATTGCTTGTTTCTTACTTTGACTTGCTTCTCCACCTTGGTAGCATACATTAATTACTTAAAGACTTCAACACTTCTATTCACTATCATTTCTATGTTGAAGGGTCATAACTCTGTTTTTAGGATTCTTAGCTTGAAAATTGTCAAATCCTTGGAAATGAAAGCTTTGATTCTTCATATTCATATCAGTGGATGTTGTTTCATCCTCCATATGTCTCTTCTTGCTACAACTCCCAAATTCACCATTAGAAACTCCTATGAGATTCTAATAACTAACAGAACTGTGGGATAAGCTATATTACTTTTTTCTTACTTTGACTTGCTTCTCCACTTTGGTAGCATACTTCAACTACTTTAAGACTTCAACACTTCTATTCACTATCATTTCTATCTTGAAGGGTCATAACTCCGTTTTTAGGATTCTTAGCTTGAAAATTGTCAAATCCTTAGAAATGAAAGCTTTGATTCTTCATATTCATATCAGTGGATGTTGTTTCATCCTCCATATGTGTATTCTTGCTACAACTCCCAAATTCACCATTAGAAACTCCTATGAGATTCAAATAACTAACAGAACTGTGGGATAAGCTATATTGCTTGTTTCTTACTTTGACTTGCTTCTCCACCTTGGTAGCATACATTAATTACTTAAAGACTTCAACACTTCTATTCACTATCATTTCTATGTTGAAGGGTCATAACTCTGTTTTTAGGATTCTTAGCTTGAAAATTGTCAAATCCTTGGAAATGAAAGCTTTGATTCTTCATATTCATATCAGTGGATGTTGTTTCATCCTCCATATGTATATTCTTGCTACAACTCCCAAATTCACCTTTAGAAACTCCTATGAGATTCAAATAACTAACAGAACTGTGGGATAAGCTATATTGCTTGTTTCTTACTTTGACTTGCTTCTCCACCTTGGTAGCATACTTCAACTACTTTAAGACTTCAACACTTCTATTCACTATCATTTCTATCTTGAAGGGTCATAACTCCGTTTTTAGGATTCTTAGCTTGAAAATTGTCAAGTCATTGGAAATGAAAGCTTTGATTCTTCATATTCATATAATAATGGATGTTGTTTCATCCTCCATATGTGTATTCTTGCAACAACTCCCAAATTCACCATTAGAAACTCCTATGAGATTCAAATAACTAACAGAACTGTGGGATAAGCTATATTACTGTGGGCTTACTTTGACTTGCTTCTCCACCTTGGTAGCATACTTTAACTACTTTAAGACTTCAACACTTCTATTCACTATCATTTCTATCTTGAAGGGTCATAACTCCGTTTTTGGGATTCTCAGCTTGAAAATGGTCAAATCCTTGGAAATGAAAGCTTTGATTCTTCATATGCATATCAGTGGATGTTGTTTCATCCTCCATATGTGTCTTCTAGCTACAACTCCCAAATTCACCATTAGAAACTCCTATGAGATTCAAATAACTAACAGAACTGTGGGATAAGCTATATTGCTTGTTTCTTACTTTGACTTGCTTCTCCACCTTGGTAGCATACTTTAACTACTTTAAGACTTCAACACTTCTATTCACTATCATTTCTATCTTGAAGGGTCATAACTCCGTTTTTAGGATTCTTAGCTTGAAAATTGTCAAATCCTTGGAAATGAAAGCTTTGATTCTTCATATTCATATCAGTGGATGTTGTTTCATCCTCCATATGTCTCTTCTTGCTACAACTCCCAAATTCACCATTAGAAACTCCTATGAGATTCAAATAACTAACAGAACTGTGGGATAAGCTATATTGCTTGTTTCTTACTTTGACTTGCTTCTCCACCTTGGTAGCATACATTAATTACTTAAAGACTTCAACACTTCTATTCACTATCATTTCTATGTTGAAGGGTCATAACTCTGTTTTTAGGATTCTTAGCTTGAAAATTGTCAAATCCTTGGAAATGAAAGCTTTGATTCTTCATATTCATATCAGTGGATGTTGTTTCATCCTCCATATGTCTCTTCTTGCTACAACTCCCAAATTCACCATTAGAAACTCCTATGAGATTCAAAGAACTAACAGAACTGTGGGATAAGCCATATTATTTTTTTCTTACTTTGACTTGCTTCTCCACTTTGGTAGCATACTTCAACTACTTTAAGACTTCAACACTTCTATTCACTATCATTTCTATCTTGAAGGGTCATAACTCCGTTTTTAGGATTCTTAGCTTGAAAATTGTCAAATCCTTAGAAATGAAAGCTTTGATTCTTCATATTCATATCAGTGGATGTTGTTTCATCCTCCATATGTGTATTCTTGCTACAACTCCCAAATTCACCATTAGAAACTCCTATGAGATTCAAATAACTAACAGAACTGTGGGATAAGCTATATTGCTTGTTTCTTACTTTGACTTGCTTCTCCACCTTGGTAGCATACTTTAACTACTTTAAGACTTCAACACTTCTATTCACTATCATTTCTATCTTGAAGGGTCATAACTTCGTTTTCAGGATTCTTAGCTTGAAAATTGTCAAATCATTGGAAATGAAAGCTTTGATTCTTCATATTCATATCAGTGGATGTTGTTTCATCCTCCATATGTGTATTCTTGCTACAACTCCCAAATTCACCATTAGAAACTCCTATGAGATTCTAATAACTAAGAGAACTGTGGGATAAGCCATATTACTTTTTTCTTACTTTGACTTGCTTCTCCACCTTGGTAGCATACTTCAACTACTTTAAGACTTCAACACTTCTATTCACTATCATTTCTATCTTGAAGGGTCATAACTCCGTTTTTAGGATTCTTAGCTTGAAAATTGTCAAATCCTTGGAAATGAAAGCTTTGATTCTTCATATTCATATCAGTGGATGTTGTTTCATCCTCCATATGTGTATTCTTGCTACAACTCCCAAATTCACCATTAGAAACTCCTATGAGATTCTAATAACTAACAGAACTTTGGGATAAGCTATATTGCTTGTTTCTTACTTTGACTTGCTTCTCCATCTTGGTAGCATACTTTAACTACTTTAAGACTTCAACACTTCTATTCACTATCATTTCTATCTTGAAGGGTCATAACTCCGTTTTTGGGATTCTCAGCTTAAAAATGGTCAAATCCTTGGAAATGAAAGCTTTGATTCTTCATATGCATATCAGTGGATGTTGTTTCAGCCTCCATATGTGTCTTCTAGCTACAACTCCCAAATTCACCATTAGAAACTCCTATGAGATTCAAATAACTAACAGAACTGTGGGATAAGCTATATTGCTTGTTTCTTACTTTGACTTGCTTCTCCACCTTGGTAGCATACTTTAACTACTTTAAGACTTCAACACTTCTATTCACTATCATTTCTATCTTGAAGGGTCATAACTCCGTTTTTAGGATTCTTAGCTTGAAAATTGTCAAATCCTTGGAAATGAAAGCTTTGATTCTTCATATTCATATCAGTGGATGTTGTTTCATCCTCCATATGTCTCTTCTTCCTACAACTCCCAAATTCACCATTAGAAACTCCTATGAGATTCTAATAACTAAGAGAACTGTGGGATAAGCCATATTACTTTTTTCTTACTTTGACTTGCTTCTCCACCTTGGTAGCATACTTCAACTACTTTAAGACTTCAACACTTCTATTCACTATCATTTCTATCTTGAAGGGTCATAACTCCGTTATTAGGATTCTTAGCTTGAAAATTGTCAAATCCTTGGAAATGAAAACTTTGATTCTTCATATTCTTATCAGTGGATTGTGTTTCATCCTCCATATGTGTATTCTTGCTACAACTCCCAAATTCACCGTTAGAAACTCCTATGAGATTCAAATAACTAACAGAACTGTGGGATAAGCTATATTGCTTGTTTCTTACTTTGACTTGCTTCTCCACCTTGGTAGCATACTTTAACTACTTTAAGACTTCAACACTTCTATTCACTATCATTTCTATCTTGAAGGGTCATAACTCCGTTTTTGGGATTCTTAGCTTGAAAATTGTCAAATCCTTGGAAATGAAAGCTTTGATTCTTCATATTCATATCAGTGGATGTTGTTTCATCCTCCATATGTGTATTCTTGCTACAACTCCCAAATTCACCATTAGAAACTCCTATGAGATTCTAATAACTAAGAGAACTGTGGGATAAGCCATATTACTTTTTTCTTACTTTGACTTGCTTCTCCACCTTGGTAGCATACTTCAACTACTTTAAGACTTCAACACTTCTATTCACTATCATTTCTATCTTGAAGGGTCATAACTCCGTTTTTAGGATTCTTAGCTTGAAAATTGTCAAATCCTTGGAAATGAAAGCTTTGATTCTTCAAATTCATATCAGTGGATGTTGTTTCATCCTCCATATGTGTATTCTTGCTTCAACTCCCAAATTCACCATTAGAAACTCCTATGAGATACAAATAACTAACAGAACTGTGGGATAAGCTATATTGCTTGTTTCTTACTTTGACTTGCTTCTCCACCTTGGTAGCATACATTAATTACTTAAAGACTTCAACACTTCTATTCACTATCATTTCTATCTTGAAGGGTCATAACTCTGTTTTTAGGATTCTTAGCTTGAAAATTGTCAAATCCTTGGAAATGAAAGCTTTGATTCTTCATATTCATATCAGTGGATGTTGTTTCATCCTCCATATGTATATTCTTGCTACAACTCCCAAATTCACCTTTAGAAACTCCTATGAGATTCAAATAACTAACAGAACTGTGGGATAAGCTATATTGCTTGTTTCTTACTTTGACTTGCTTCTCCACCTTGGTAGCATACATTAATTACTTAAAGACTTCAACACTTCTATTCACTATCATTTCTATGTTGAAGGGTCATAACTCTGTTTTTAGGATTCTTAGCTTGAAAATTGTCAAATCCTTGGAAATGAAAGCTTTGATTCTTCATATTCATATCAGTGGATGTTGTTTCATCCTCCATACGTATATTCTTGCTACAACTCCCAAATTCAACTTTAGAAACTCCTATGAGATTCAAATAACTAACAGAACTGTGGGATAAGCTATATTGCTTGTTTCTTACTTTGACTTGCTTCTCCACCTTGGTAGCATACTTCAACTACTTTAAGACTTCAACACTTCTATTCACTATCATTTCTATCTTGAAGGGTCATAACTCCGTTTTTAGGATTCTTAGCTTGAAAATTGTCAAATCCTTGGAAATGAAAGCTTTGATTCTTCATATTCATATCAGTGGATGTTGTTTCATCCTCCATATGTGTATTCTTGCTACAACTCCCAAATTCACCATTAGAAACTCCTATGAGATTCTAATAACTAACAGAACTTTGGGATAAGCTATATTGCTTGTTTCTTACTTTGACTTGCTTCTCCACCTTGGTAGCATACTTTAACTACTTTAAGACTTCAACACTTCTATTCACTATCAATTCTATCTTGAAGGGTCATAACTCCGTTTTTGGGATTCTCAGCTTGAAAATGGTTAAATCCTTGGAAATGAATGCTTTGATTCTTCATATTCATATCAGTGGATGTTGTTTCAGCCTCCATATGTGTCTTCTAGCTACAACTCCCAAATTCACCATTAGAAACTCCTATGAGATTCAAATAACTAACAGAACTGTGGGATAAGCTATATTGCTTGTTTCTTACTTTGACTTGCTTCTCCACCTTGGTAGCATACTTTAACTACTTTAAGACTTCAACACTTCTATTCACTATCATTTCTATCTTGAAGGGTCATAACTCCGTTTTTAGGATTCTTAGCTTGAAAATTGTCAAATCCTTGGAAATGAAAGCTTTGATTCTTCATATTCATATCAGTGGATGTTGTTTCATCCTCCATATGTCTCTCTTCTTGCTACAACTCCCAAATTCACCATTAGAAACTCCTATGAGATTCTAATAACTAAGAGAACTGTGGGATAAGCCATATTACTTTTTTCTTACTTTGACTTGCTTCTCCACCTTGGTAGCATACTTCAACTACTTTAAGACTTCAACACTTCTATTCACTATCATTTCTATCTTGAAGGGTCATAACTCCGTTATTAGGATTCTTAGCTTGAAAATTGTCAAATCCTTGGAAATCAAAAGCATTGATTCTTCATATTCTTATCAGTGGATGGTGTTTCATCCTCCATTTGTGTCTTCTTGCTACGTTTCCCAAATTCACCGTTAGAAACTCCTATGAGATTCAAATAACTAACAGAACTGTGGGATAAGCTATATTGCTTGTTTCTTACTTTGACTTGCTTCTCCACCTTGGTAGCATACTTTAACTACTTTAAGACTTCAACACTTCTATTCACTATCATTTCTATCTTGAAGGGTCATAACTCGGCTTTTCGGTTTCTTAGCTTGAAAATTGTCAAATCCTTGGAAATGAAAGCTTTGATTCTTCATATTCATATCAGTGGATGTTGTTTCATCCTCCATATGTGTATTCTTGCTACAACTCCCAAATTCACCATTAGAAACTCCTATGAGATTCTAATAACTAACAGAACTTTGGGATAAGCTATATTGCTTGTTTCTTACTTTGACTTGCTTCTCCACCTTGGTAGCATACTTCAACTACTTTAAGACTTCAACACTTCTATTCACTATCATTTCTATCTTGAAGGGTCATAACTCCGTTATTAGGATTCTTAGCTTGAAAATTGTCAAATCCTTGGAAATGAAAACTTTGATTCTTCATATTCTTATCAGTGGATTGTGTTTCATCCTCCATTTGTGTCTTCTTGCTACGTTTCCCAAATTCACCGTTAGAAACTCCTATGAGATTCAAATAACTAACAGAACTGTGGGATAAGCTATATTGCTTGTTTCTTACTTTGACTTGCTTCTCCACCTTGGTAGCATACTTTAACTACTTTAAGACTTCAACACTTCTATTCACTATCATTTCTATCTTGAAGGGTCATAACTAGGGTGTTAGGATTGTTAGCTTGCAAATTGTTAAATCATTGGAAATGAAAGCTTTGATTCTTCAAATTCATATCAGTAGATGTTATTTCGGAATCCCGATGTGTCTTCTTGCTACAACTCCCAAATTCACCATTAGAAACTCCTATGAGATTCTAATAACTAAGAGAACTGTGGGATAAGCCATATTACTTTTTTCTTACTTTGACTTGCTTCTCCACCTTGGTAGCATACTTCAACTACTTTAAGACTTCAACACTTCTATTCATTATCATTTCTATCTTGAAGGGTCATAACTCCGTTTTTAGGATTCTTAGCTTGAAAATTGTCAAATCCTTGGAAATGAAAGCTTTGATTCTTCAAATTCATATCAGTGGATGTTGTTTCATCCTCCATATGTGTATTCTTGCTTCAACTCCCAAATTCACCATTAGAAACTCCTATGAGATACAAATAACTAACAGAACTGTGGGATAAGCTATATTGCTTGTTTCTTACTTTGACTTGCTTCTCCACCTTGGTAGCATACATTAATTACTTAAAGACTTCAACACTTCTATTCACTATCATTTCTATCTTGAAGGGTCATAACTTCGTTATTAGGATTCTTAGCTTGAAAATTGTCAAATCCTTGGAAATGAAAGCTTTGATTCTTCATATTCATATCAGTGGATGTTGTTTCATCCTCCATATGTGTATTCTTGCTACAACTCCCAAATTCACCATTAGAAACTCCTATGAGATTCAAATAACTAACAGAACTGTGGGATAAGCTATATTGCTTGTTTCTTACTTTGACTTGCTTCTCCACCTTGGTAGCATACTTTAACTACTTAAAGACTTCAACACTTCTATTCACTATCATTTCTATGTTGAAGGGTCATAACTCTGTTTTTAGGATTCTTAGCTTGAAAAATTGTCAAATCCTTGGAAATGAAAGCTTTGATTCTTCATATTCATATCAGTGGATGTTGTTTCATCCTCCATATGTGTATTCTTGCTACAACTCCCAAATTCACCATTAGAAACTCCTATGAGATTCAAATAACTAACAGAACTGTGGGATAAGCTATATTGCTTGTTTCTTACTTTGACTTGCTTCTCCACCTTGGTAGCATACTTCAACTACTTTAAGACTTCAACACTTCTATTCACTATCATTTCTATCTTGAAGGGTCATAACTCCGTTTTTAGGATTCTTAGCTTGAAAATTGTCAAATCCTTGGAAATGAAAGCTTTGATTCTTCATATTCATATCAGTGGATGTTGTTTCATCCTCCATATGTGTATTCTTGCTACAACTCCCAAATTCACCATTAGAAACTCCTATGAGATTCTAATAACTAACAGAACTTTGGGATAAGCTATATTGCTTGTTTCTTACTTTGACTTGCTTCTCCCCCTTGGTAGCATACTTTAACTACTTTAAGACTTCAACACTTCTATTCACTATCATTTCTATCTTGAAGGGTCATAACTCCGTTGTTAGGATTCTTAGCTTAAAAATTGTCAAATCCTTGGAAACGAAACCTTAGATACTTCATATTCATATCAGTGGATGTTTATTCAGCCTCCATATGTGTCTTCCAGCTACAACTCCCAAATTCACCATTAGAAACTCCTATGAGATTCAAATAACTAACAGAACTGTGGGATAAGCTATATTGCTTGTTTCTTACTTTGACTTGCTTCTCCACCTTGGTAGCATACTTTAACTACTTTAAGACTTCAACACTTCTATTCACTATCATTTCTATCTTGAAGGGTCATAACTCCGTTTTTAGGATTCTTAGCTTGAAAATTGTCAAACCCTTGGAAATGAAAGCTTTGATTCTTCATATTCATATCAGTGGATGTTGTTTCATCCTCCATATGTCTCTTCTTGCTACAACTCCCAAATTCACCATTAGAAACTCCTATGAGATTCTAATAACTAAGAGAACTGTGGATAAGCTATATTACTTTTTTCTTACTTTGACTTGCTTCTCCACCTTGGTAGCATACTTCAACTACTTTAAGACTTCAACACTTCTATTCACTATCATTTCTATCTTGAAGGGTCATAACTCCGTTTTTAGGATTCTTAGCTTGAAAATTGTCAAATCCTTGGAAATGAAAGCTTTGATTCTTCATATTCTTATCAGTGGATGTTGTTTCATCCTCCATATGTGTCTTCTTGCTACGTTTCCCAAATTCACCGTTAGAAACTCCTATGAGATTCAAATAACTAACAGAACTGTGGGATAAGCTATATTGCTTGTTTCTTACTTTGACTTGCTTCTCCACCTTGGTAGCATACTTTCACTACTTTAAGACTTCAACACTTCTATTCACTATCATTTCTATCTTGAAGGGTCATAACTTTGGTTTTAGGATTCTTAGCTTGAAAATTGTCAAATCCTTGGAAATGAAAGCTTTGATTCTTCATATTCATATCAGTGGATGTTGTTTCATCCTCCATATGTGTATTCTTGCTACAACTCCCAAATTCACCATTAGAAACTCCTATGAGATTCTAATAACTAACAGAACTATGGGATAAGCTATATTGCTTGTTTCTTACTTTGACTTGCTTCTCCACCTTGGTAGCATACTTTAACTACTTTAAGACTTCAACACTTCTATTCACTATCATTTCTATCTTGAAGGGTCATAACTCCGTTTTTAGGATTCTTAGCTTGAAAATTGTCAAATCCTTGGAAATGAAAGCTTTGATTCTTCAAATTCATATCAGTGGATGTTGTTTCATCCTCCATATGTGTATTCTTGCTACAACTCCCAAATTCACCATTAGAAACTCCTATGAGATACAAATAACTAACAGAACTATGGGATAAGCTATATTGCTTGTTTCTTACTTTGACTTGCTTCTCCACCTTGGTAGCATACATTAATTACTTAAAGACTTCAACACTTCTATTCACTATCATTTCTATCTTGAAGGGTCATAACTCTGTTTTTAGGATTCTTAGCTTGAAAATTGTCAAATCCTTGGAAATGAAAGCTTTGATTCTTCATATTCATATCAGTGGATGTTGTTTCATCCTCCATATGTGTATTCTTGCTACAACTCCCAAATTCACCTTTAGAAACTCCTATGAGATTCAAATAACTAACAGAACTGTGGGATAAGCTATATTGCTTGTTTCTTACTTTGACTTGCTTCTCCACCTTGGTAGCATACTTCAACTACTTTAAGACTTCAACACTTCTATTCACTATCATTTCTATCTTGAAGGGTCATAACTCCGTTTTTAGGATTCTTAGCTTGAAAATTGTCAAATCCTTGGAAATGAAAGCTTTGATTCTTCATATTCATATCAGTGGATGTTGTTTCATCCTCCATATGTGTCTTCTTGCTACAACTCCCAAATTCACCATTAGAAACTCCTATGAGATTCTAATAACTAACAGAATCGGGATAAGCTATATTACTTTTTTGCTTGTTTTGACTTGCTTCTCCACCTTGGTAGCATACTTCAACTACTTTCAGACTTCAACACTTCTATTCACTATCATTTCTATCTTGAAGGGTCATAACTCCGTTTTTAGGATTCTTAGCTTGAAAATTGTCAAATCCTTGGAAATGAAAGCTTTGATTCTTCATATTCTTATCAGTGGATGTTGTTTCATCCTCCATATGTCTTCTTGCTACAACTCCCAAATTCACCATTAGAAACTCCTATGAGATTCAAATAACTAACAGAACTGTGGGATAAGCTATATTGCTTGTTTCTTACTTTGACTTGCTTCTCCACCTTGGTAGCATACATTAACTACTTAAAGACTTCAACACTTCTATTCACTATCATTTCTATCTTGAAGGGTCATAACTCTGTTTTTAGGATTCTTAGCTTGAAAATTGTCAAATCCTTGGAAATGAAAGCTTTGATTCTTCATATTCATATCAGTGGATGTTGTTTCATCCTCCATATGTCTTCTTCTGCTACAACTCCCAAATTCACCATTAGAAACTCCTATGAGATTCTAATAACTAATGTAATCGGGATAAGCTATATTACTTTTTTCTTACTTTGACTTGCTTCTCCACCTTGGTAGCATACTTCAACTACTTTAAGACTTCAACACTTCTATTCACTATCATTTCTATCTTGAAGGGTCATAACTCCGTTTTTAGGATTCTTAGCTTGAAAATTGTCAAATCCTTGGAAATGAAATCTTTGATTCTTCATATTCATATCAGTGGATGTTGTTTCATCCTCCATATGTCTTCTTTCTTACAACTCCCAAATTCACCATTAGAAACTCCTATGAGATTCTAATAACTAAGAGAACTGTGGATAAGCTATAACGTTTTTTTCTTACTTTGACTTGCTTCTCCACCTTGGTAGCATACTTCAACTACTTTAAGACTTCAACACTTCTATTCACTATCATTTCTATCTTGAAGGGTCATAACTCTGTTTTTAGGATTCTTAGCTTGAAAATTGTCAAATCCTTGGAAATGAAAGCTTTGATTCTTCATATTCTTATCAGTGGATGTTGTTTCATCCTCCATATGTGTCTTCTTTCTACAATTCCCAAATTCACCGTTAGAAACTCCTATGAGATTCAAATAACTAACAGAACTGTGGGATAAGCTATATTTCTTGTTTCTTACTTTGACTTGCTTCTCCACCTTGGTAGCATACTTTAACTACTTTAAGACTTCAACACTTCTATTCACTATCATTTCTATCTTGAAGAGTCATAACTCCGCTTTCAGGATTCTTATCTTGATATTTGTGAACTCATTGGAAATGAAAGCTTTGATTCTTCATATTCATATCAGTGGATGTTGTTTCATCCTCCATATGTGTATTCTTGCTACAACTCCCAAATTCACCTTTAGAAACTCCTATGAGATTCAAATAACTAACAGAACTGTGGGATAAGCTATATTGCTTGTTTCTTACTTTGACTTGCTTCTCCACCTTGGTAGCATGCTTATACTACTTTTGACACTTCATCACTTATATTCACTCTCATTTCTATTTTGAAGGGTCATAACTCTGTTTTTAGGATTCTTAGCTTGAAAATTGTCAAATCCTTGGAAATGAAAGCTTTGATTCTTCATATATTCATATCAGTGGATGTTGTTTCATCCTCCATATGTCTCTTCTTCTACAACTCCCAAATTCACCATTAGAAACTCCTATGAGATTCTAATAACTAACAGAACTGTGGATGAGCTATATTACTTTTTTTCTTACTTTGACTTGCTTCTCCACCTTGGTAGCATACTTCAACTACTTTAAGACTTCAACACTTCTATTCACTATCATTTCTATCTTAGAAGGGTCATAACT
>CM051386.1:25934724-25990298 GCA_028015245.1 Cardamine occulta | reverse complement strand
TAAACTATATTGCTTGTTTCTTACTTTGACTTGCTTCTCACCTTGGTAGCATACATTAATTATGAAGACTTCAACACTTCTATTCACTATGATTTCTATGTTTGAAGGTCATAACTCTGTTTTAAGTTCTTAGCTTGAAAATTGTCGAATCCTTAGAAGTAAGCTTTGATTCTTCGTATTCATATCATTGGATGTTGTTTCATCCTCCATATATGTATTCTTGCTACAACTCCCAAATTCACCATTAAGAAACTCCTATAGAGATTCAAATAACTAACAGAACTGTAAGATAAGCTATATTGTGTATTTCTTACTTTGACTTGCTTCTCCACCTTGGTAGCGTACTTGGCTTCTTTAATCTTGTGCCCACCATTCACTTTATCATTTCTATCCTTGAAGGGTCATAACTCCGTTTTAAGTTCTTAGCTTGAAAATTGTCAAATCCTTGGAAATAGCTTTGATTCTTCATATTCATATCAGTGGATGTTGTTTCAGCCTCCATATGTGTCTTCTAGCTACAACTCCCAAATTCGCCATTAAAACTCCTGTGAGATTCAAATAACTATGACCCGTGGGATAAGCTATATTGCTTGTTCTTACTTTGACCTTCTCACCTTGGTAGCATACATTTGTTACTAAAGACTTCAACACTTCTATTCCCTATCATGTCTATCTTGAAGGGGTCATAACTACGTTTTTAAGTTCTTAGCTTGAAAAATTGTCCGTCATGGAAATAAGCTTTGATTCTTCATATTCACCCTTAGTGGATGTTGTTTCAGCCTCCTTATGTATTCTTGCTACAACTCCCAAATTCACCATTAAAACTCCTAGAAATTCAAATAACTAACAGAGCTGTGGGATAAGCTATGTTGCTTCATTTTAACACTTTGAAACATACTGCTGCTTGGTAGCATCCTTGTTACTTTAATACTTCTTTACTTCTATTCACTATCGTTTCTATCTTGAAGGGTCATAACTCCGTTTTAGGATTCTTAGCTTGAAAATTGTCAACTCCTTGGAAATGAAAGCTTTGATTCTTCATATTCTTATCAGTGGATGTTGTTTCGTCCTCCGTATGTATTAACTCTGCCCCGACTCCCAAATTGACCATTTAAAACTCCTATAGGTTTCAAATAACTATGAAGTATGGGATAAGCTATATTGCTTATTTCTTACTTGTTGCTTCTCCACCTTGGTAGCATGCATTAATTGCCAAAGACTTCAACACTTCTATTCATTATCATTTCTATGTTGAAGGGTCTTAAGCCTTCTTTTTTTAGGATTCTTAGCTTGAAAATTGTCAAATCCTTGGAAATAAGCTTTGATTCTTCATATTCTATCGGTGGATGTTGTTTCCAGCCTCCCTACGTGTCTTCTAACTACAACTCCCAAAATCACCATAGAAACTCCTATAGGATTCAAATAACAACAGAACTGTGGGATAAGCTACATTGCTTGTTTCTTACTTTGACTTGCTTCTCCACCTTGGTAGCATGCATTAATTACTTAAAGACTTCAACACCTCTATTCACTATCATTTCTATGTTGGCTTCTTAACTCTTTTTTAAGTTTCTTACCTTGAAATTTGTCAATCCTTGGAAATGGAAGCTTTGATTCTTCATAATCATATCGGTGGATGTTGTTTCAGCCTCCATATGTGTCTTCTAGCTACAACTCCCAAACCACCATTAGGAACTCCCATGAGATTCAAATAACTAAGTGAACTATGGGATAAGCTATATTGCTTGTTTCTTACTTTCGACTTGCTTCTCCACCTTCGTAACATCCATTAATTACTTAAGACTGTAACACTTATTCATTATCATTTCTATCTTGAAGGGTCAGGCAACTTTGTTTTAGGATTTTTCGCTTTAAAATTGTCAAATCCTTTGGAAATGAAAGTTTTGATTCTTCATATTCATATTAGTGGATGTTGTTTCATCCCTCCATATGTCTCTTCTTTCTACAACTCCCAAATTCACCATTAGAAAACTCCTATGAGATTCTAATAACCAAGAGAACTGTGGGATAAGCCATATTACTTTTTCTTACTTTGACTTGCTTCTCCACCTTGGTAGCTTACTTCAACTACTTTAAGACTTCATACTTCCTATTCACTATCATTTACATCTTGAAGGGGTCATAACTCCGTATTAGGATTCTTAGCTTGAAAATTGTCAAATCCTTGGAAATGAAAGCTTTATTCTTCATATTCATATCGGTGGATGTTGTTTCAGCCTCCATATGTGTATTCTTGCTAACTCCCAAATTCACCATTAGAAACTCCTATGAGATTCAAATAACTAATCAGAACTGTGGGATAAGCTATATTGCTTGTTTCTTACTTTGACTTGCTTTCTCCACCTTGGTAGCATACATTAATTACTTAAAGACAACACTTCTATTCACTATCATTTCATCTTGAAGGGTCATAACTCTTTTTAGGATTCTTAGCTTGAAAATTGTCAAAGATCCTTGGAAACGAAAGCTTTGATTCTTCATCTTCATATCCGTGGATGTTGTTTCATCCTCCATATGTATTCTTGCTACAACTCCCAAATTCACCATTAGGAACTCCATGAGATTCAAATAACTAATGTGAACATGGGATAAGCTATATTGTTTGTTTTTACTTTGACTTGCTCTCCACCTTTGTAGTATACATTAATTACTTTAAGACTTCACACTTCTATTCACTATCATTTCTATGTTGAAGGGTCATAACTCTGTTTTTAGGATTCTTAGCTTGAAAATTGTCAAATCCTTAAAATGAAAGTTTGATTCTTCATATTCATATCAGTGGATGTTGTTTCATCCTCCATATGTCTCTTCTTGCTACAACTCCCAAATTCACCATTAGAAACTCCTATGAGATTCAAATAACTAACAGAACTGTGGGATAAGTTTATATTGCTTGTTTCTTACTTTGACTTGCTTCTCCACCTTGGTAGCATACATTAATTACTTTAAGACTTCAACACTTCTATTCACTATGATTTCTATGTTGAAGGGTCATAACTCTGTTTTAGGATTCTTAGCTTAAAAATGGTCAAATCCTTGGAAATAAGCTTTGATTCTTCATATTCATATCGGTGGATGTTGTTTCAGCCTCCATATGTGTCTTCTAGCTACAACTCCCAAATTCACCATTAGAAACTCCTATGAGATTCAAATAACTAACAGAACTTTGGGATAAGCTATATTGCTTGTTTCTTACTTTGACTTGCTTCTCCACCTTGGTAGCATACTTCAACTACTTTAATACTTCAACACTTCTATTCACTATCATTTCTATCTTGAAGGGTCATAACTCCGTTTTTAGGATTCTTAGCTTGAAAATTGTCAAATCCTTGGAAATGAAAGCTTTGATTCTTCATATTCATATCAGTGGATGTTGTTTCATCCTTCATATGTGTATTCTTGCTACAACTCCCAAATTGACCATTAGAAACTCCTATGAGTTTCAAATAACTAACAGAACTGTGGGATAAGCTATATTGCTTGTTTCTTACTTTGACTTGCTTCTCCACCTTGGTAGCATACATTAATTACTTAAAGACTTCAACACTTCTATTCACTATCATTTCTATGTTGAAGGGTCATAACTTCTTTTTTTAGGATTCTTAGCTTGAAAATTGTCAAATCCTTGGAAATGAAAGCTTTGATTCTTCATATTCATATCGGTGGATGTTGTTTCAGCCTCCATATGTGTCATCATACTACAATTCCCAAATTCACCATTAGAAACTCCTATGAGATTCAAATAACTAACAGAACTGTGGGATAAGCTATATTGCTTGTTTCTTACTTTGACTTGCTTCTCCACCTTGGTAGCATACATTAATTACTTAAAGACTTCAACACTTCTATTCACTATGATTTCTATGTTGAAGGGTCATAACTCTGTTTTTAGGATTCTTAGCTTGAAAATTGTCAAATCCTTGGAAATGAAAGCTTTGATTCTTCATATTAATATCAGTGGATGTTGTTTCATCCTCCATATGTGTATTCTTGCTACAACTCCCAAATTCACCATTAGAAACTCCTATGAGATTCAAATAACTAACAGAACTGTGGGATAAGCTATATTGCTTGTTTCTTACTTTGACTTGCTTCTCCACCTTGGTAGCATACATTAATTACTTAAAGACTTCAACACTTCTATTCACTATCATTTCTATGTTGAAGGGTCATAACTCTGTTTTTAGGATTCTTAGCTTAAAAATTGTCAAATCCTTGGAAATGAAAGCTTTGATTCTTCATATTCATATCAGTGGATGTTGTTTCAGCCTCCATATATGTCTTCTAGCTACAACTCCCAAATTCACCATTAGAATCTCCTGTGAGATTCAAATAACTAACAGAACTGTGGGATAAGCTATATTGCTTGTTTCTTACTTTGACTTGCTTCTCCACCTTGGTAGCATACATTAATTACTTAAAGACTTCAACACTTCTATTCACTATGATTTCTATGTTGAAGGGTCATAACTCTGTTTTTAGGATTCTTAGCTTAAAAATGGTCAAATCCTTGGAAATGAAAGCTTTGATTCTTCATATTCATATCAGTGGATGTTGTTTCAGCCTCCATATGTGTCTTCTAGCTACAACTCCCAAATTCACCATTAGAAACTCCTATGAGATTCAAATAACTAACAGAACTTTGGGATAAGCTATATTGCTTGTTTCTTACTTTGACTTGCTTCTCCACCTTGGTAGCATACTTCAACTACTTTAATACTTCAACACTTCTATTCACTATCATTTCTATCTTGAAGGGTCATAACTCCGTTTTTAGGATTCTTAGCTTGAAAATTGTCAAATCCTTGGAAATAAAGCTTTGTTTCTTCATATTCATATCAGTGGATGTTGTTTCATCCTCCATATGTGTATTCTTGCTACAACTCCCAAATTGACCATTAGAAACTCCTATGAGTTTCAAATAACTAACAGAACTGTGGGATAAGCTATATTGCTTGTTTCTTACTTTGACTTGCTTCTCCACCTTGGTAGCATACATTAATTACTTAAAGACTTCAACACTTCTATTCACTATCATTTCTATGTTGAAGGGTCATACCTCTGTTTTTAGGATTCTTAGCTTGAAAATTGTCAACTCCTTGGAAATGCAAGCTTTGACTCTTCATATTCATCTCGGTGGATGTTGTTTCAGCTTCCATATGTGTCTTCTTTCTAAAACTCCCAAATTCACCATTAGAAACTCCTATGAGATTCAAATAACTAACAGAACTGTGGGATAAGCTATATTGCTTGTTTCTTACTTTGACTTGCTTCTCCACCTTGGTAGCATACATTAATTACTTAAAGACTTCAACACTTCTATTCACTATGATTTCTATGTTGAAGGGTCATAACTCTGTTTTTAGGATTCTTAGCTTGAAAATTGTCAAATCCTTGGAAATGAAAGCTTTGATTCTTCATATTCATATCAGTGGATGTTGTTTCAGCCTCCATATGTGTATTCTTGCTACAACTCCCAAATTCACCATTAGAAACTCCTATGAGATTCAAATAACTAACAGAACTGTGGGATAAGCTATATTGCTTGTTTCTTACTTTGACTTGCTTCTCCACCTTGGTAGCATACATTAATTACTTAAAGACTTCAACACTTCTATTCACTATCATTTCTATCTTGAAGGGTCATAACTTTGTTTTTAGGATTCTTAGCTTGAAAATTGTCAAATCCTTGGAAATGAAAGCTTTGATTCTTCATATTCATATCAGTGGATGTTGTTTCATCCTCCATATGTGTATTCTTGCTACAACTCCCAAATTCACCATTAGAAACTCCTATGAGATTCAAATAACTAACAGAACTGTGGGATAAGCTATATTGCTTGTTTCTTACTTTGACTTGCTTCTCCACCTTGGTAGCATACATTAATTACTTAAAGACTTCAACACTTCTATTCACTATCATTTCTATGTTGAAGGGTCATAACTCTGTTTTTAGGATTCTTAGCTTGAAAATTGTCAAATCCTTGGAAATGAAAGCTTTGATTCTTCATATTCACATCAATAGGTGTTGTTTCAGCCTCCATATGTGTCTTCTTGCTACAACTCCCAAATTCACCATTAGAAACTTCTATGAGATTCAAATAACTAACAGAACTGTGGGATAAGCTATATTGCTTGTTTCTTACTTTGACTTGCTTCTCCACCTTGGTAGCATACATTAATTACTTAAAGACTTCAACACTTCTATTCACTATCATTTCTATCTTGAAGGGTCATAATTCTGTTTTGGGATTCTTAGCTTAAAAATGGTCAAATCCTTGGAAATGAAAGCTTTGATTCTTCATATTCATATCAGTGGATGTTGTTTCAGCCTTCATATGTGTCTTCTAGCTACAACTCCCAAATTCACCATTAGAAACTCCTATGAGATTCAAATAACTAACAGAACTTTGGGATAAGCTATATTGCTTGTTTCTTACTTTGACTTGCTTCTCCACCTTGGTAGCATACTTCAACTACTTTAATACTTCAACACTTCTATTCACTATCATTTCTATCTTGAAGGGTCATAACTCCGTTTTTAGGATTCTTAGCTTGAAAATTGTCAAATCCTTGGAAATGAAAGCTTTGATTCTTCATATTCATATCAGTGGATGTTGTTTCATCCTCCATATGTGTATTATTGCTACAACTCCCAAATTGACCATTAGAAACTCCTATGAGTTTCAAATAACTAACAGAACTGTGGGATAAGCTATATTGCTTGTTTCTTACTTTGACTTGCTTCTCCACCTTGGTAGCATACATTAATTACTTAAAGACTTCAACACTTCTATTCACTATCATTTCTATGTTGAAGGGTCATAACTCTGTTTTTAGGATTCTTAGCTTGAAAATTGTCAAATCCTTGGAAATGAAAGCTTTGATTCTTCATATTCATATCGGTGGATGTTGTTTCAGCCTCCATATGTGTCTTCTAGCTACAACTCCCAAATTCACCATTAGAAACTCCTATGAGATTCAAATAACTAACAGAACTGTGGGATAAGCTATATTGCTTGTTTCTTACTTTGACTTGCTTCTCCACCTTGGTAGCATACATTAATTACTTAAAGACTTCAACACTTCTATTCACTATGATTTCTATGTTGAAGGGTCATAACTCTGTTTTTAGGATTCTTAGCTTGAAAATTGTCAAATCCTTGGAAATGAAAGCTTTGATTCTTCATATTCATATCAGTGGATGTTGTTTCAGCCTCCATATGTGTATTCTTGCTACAACTCCCAAATTCACCATTAGAAACTCCTATGAGATTCAAATAACTAACAGAACTGTGGGATAAGCTATATTGCTTGTTTCTTACTTTGACTTGCTTCTCCACCTTGGTAGCATACTTCAACTACTTTAATACTTCAACACTTCTATTCACTATCATTTCTATCTTGAAGGGTCATAACTCCGTTTTTAGGATTCTTAGCTTGAAAATTGTCAAATCCTTGGAAATGAAAGCTTTGATTCTTCATATTCATATCAGTGGATGTTGTTTCAGCCTCCATATGTGTCTTCTAGCTACAACTCCCAAATTCACCATTAGAAACTCCTATGAGATTCAAATAACTAACAGAACTGTGGGATAAGCTATATTGCTTGTTTCTTACTTTGACTTGCTTCTCCACCTTGGTAGCATACATTAATTACTTAAAGACTTCAACACTTCTATTCACTATCATTTCTATCTTGAAGGGTCATAACTCTGTTTTTAGGATTCTTAGCTTGAAAATTGTCAAATCCTTGGAAATGAAAGCTTTGATTCTTCATATTCATATCAGTGGATGTTGTTTCATCCTCCATATGTGTATTCTTGCTACAACTCCCAAATTCACCATTAGAAACTCCTATGAGATTCAAATAACTAACAGAACTGTGGGATAAGCTATATTGCTTGTTTCTTACTTTGACTTGCTTCTCCACCTTGGTAGCATACATTAATTACTTAAAGACTTCAACACTTCTATTCACTATCATTTCTATCTTGAAGGGTCATAACTTTGTTTTAGGATTCTTAGCTTGAAAATTGTCAAATCCTTGGAAATGAAAGCTTTGATTCTTCATATTCATATCAGTGGATGTTGTTTCATCCTCCATATGTGTATTCTTGCTACAACTCCCAAATTCACCATTAGAAACTCCTATGAGATTCAAATAACTAACAGAACTGTGGGATAAGCTATATTGCTTGTTTCTTACTTTGACTTGCTTCTCCACCTTGGTAGCATACATTAATTACTTAAAGACTTCAACACTTCTATTCACTATCATTTCTATGTTGAAGGGTCATAACTCTGTTTTTAGGATTCTTAGCTTGAAAATTGTCAAATCCTTGGAAATGAAAGCTTTGATTCTTCATATTCATATCGGTGGATGTTGTTTCAGCCTCCATATGTGTCTTCTAGCTACAACTCCCAAATTCACCATTAGAAACTCCTATGAGATTCAAATAACTAACAGAACTGTGGGATAAGCTATATTGCTTGTTTCTTACTTTGACTTGCTTCTCCACCTTGGTAGCATACTTCAACTACTTTAATACTTCAACACTTCTATTCACTATCATTTCTATCTTGAAGGGTCATAACTCCGTTTTTAGGATTCTTAGCTTGAAAATTGTCAAATCCTTGGAAATGAAAGCTTTGATTCTTCATATTCATATCAGTGGATGTTGTTTCATCCTCCATATGTGTATTCTTGCTACAACTCCCAAATTGACCATTAGAAACTCCTATGAGTTTCAAATAACTAACAGAACTGTGGGATAAGCTATATTGCTTGTTTCTTACTTTGACTTGCTTCTCCACCTTGGTAGCATACATTAATTACTTAAAGACTTCAACACTTCTATTCACTATCATTTCTATGTTGAAGGGTCATAACTCTGTTTTTAGGATTCTTAGCTTGAAAATTGTCAAATCCTTGGAAATGAAAGCTTTGATTCTTCATATTCATATCGGTGGATGTTGTTTCAGCCTCCATATGTGTCTTCTAGCTACAACTCCCAAATTCACCATTAGAAACTCCTATGAGATTCAAATAACTAACAGAACTGTGGGATAAGCTATATTGCTTGTTTCTTACTTTGACTTGCTTCTCCACCTTGGTAGCATACATTAATTACTTAAAGACTTCAACACTTCTATTCACTATGATTTCTATGTTGAAGGGTCATAACTCTGTTTTTAGGATTCTTAGCTTGAAAATTGTCAAATTGATATAAGACTCGGATGGGGAGTCTTTGGTCCGGATCTGAAGTAGAGTCGAAGTTAGCTCGAAGCTCCTCCTCCGCTACAACTCGCAAAACCGGTGTGGAAGGCTAGACAAGCAGCTCGCAGCTCCTGTCGTGAAACGCGATGAATGGGGTCGGGATGATGGATCTATAAGCACCACAGGGAGGGTGAGAGGCTCCTTGATACAGCTTAGAATCGTGGCTTTGTGAATCACACTCAGTGACAAGATCAGTGACAAAGGTTTCAGCGACTTTCAAGCTAAGAGAATTCTCGTTTATTGATGTAGGGTAAATAAAATGATACGGCGGGGATCTTATAGTTTGATCCTTCGGCTACAACCTCTAGGGTTGCGACTCAAATCAAAACAACAGGACTTGTCACGAAAAATAAAAAAAACAACACACACTCTCAATGGAAACAACATGATGTTTCCTTATATGGAAAGTGTATCTCAGACACAAAATAAAAAGAAATAAAATAAAAGACTCTCTTGGGACTCGAACTAGACTCATTGTGGGCTTACTAGAGCCACTAGGCGGGGGGCCTTATCACCTGCAAGAAGACATGAATAATTGAAAACAAAAGCGAACCTGTGAGTTGGACTCGAAGTGTGGACTCATCATTGTTGACGTCGTGTGGAGTGTCGGGTAGAGCTTGTATGGCTACGTTGAATTCTTCTCTTAGGTGATCCCTCCTTGCTCTTGGGATAGGTCCAGCTATCGCTGGAGTAGTGATGACATGATCGTCTTCCACTTGCGCCTTGTTTAGCTACATGTTTGTCGTGTGGTCCTACACTCCCCGCCTTGGCTTTAGCTCGGGTTCCTGGACCTTCTTGAGTCTTTTCCTCCGCATGTCCTTCACGTGTGTCTTCGTCTAATGGTTCAGTCGCTGGATTGATGTCCGCATCATACTCACCCTCTTGAGAAGGTTTTGTCCTCAAAACCGGTTCACCATCTTGTTCATCTGCAACATAGGGTGAAAGGTCAGCAACACAAAGGCTATGTGAAAGATTGAGCTCACCTGGAAGTTCCAGCTTGTAGGCGTTATCGTTGATTCTTTCAAGCACTTTGAATGGTCCATCGCCTCGGGGTGCTAGTTTGGAGCTTCTCTTCGGAGAAACCGCTCCGGTCGCATGTGAATCCATACCCACTCTCCGGGCTCAAAGATGACTTGCTTGCGTCCTTTGTCCCTTTTTGCTTTGATCTTCTCGGTTTTCTGAGTATTGTGTCTCGCACTTGCTCATGTAGCTGCCTTATGAATTCGCCTCGGGTCTTGCCATCGATATTGACTTGTTGGTTTGTGGAATAGGAGTTAGATTAATCGGTGCTAAGGGCCTGAAACCATAAACAATCTCAAAGGAGAAAGATTAGTAGTAGAGTGTCGGGCATGATTATAAGCGAACTCAACAAATGGTAGACAATGAACCCATGTTTTTAAGTTTCTACGGAGTGTGGCTCTAAGTAAAGTGGAAAAGTACGGTTTACCACTTCCGTTTGTCCATCCGTTTGGGGATGACAAGTAGTCGAGAACAAGAGCTTTGTCCCCAGCTTTCTCCACAAGGTTCTCCAAAAGTGTCCTAAAATTTGACATCACGGTCAGAGACAATAGTCCTAGGAATACCATGTAATTTTACCACTTCCTTGAAGAACAGATCGGCGATTTGGGGAGGCGTCATTGGTCTTGTTGCCGGTATGAAATGGGCCATCTTGAGAATCTATCAACCACCACGAAAATGGAATCCTTGTGTTGAACCTGCGGTAATCCTAAGACAAAATCCATAGAAACATCTTCCCAAGGCGTTAGGGATAGGTAAAGGTAAGTATAAACCGTGAGGATGGGACCTGGATTTGGCTTTGTGGCCGTTCGCATTTGGCACAAGTCTGCTCGACATCCTTCTTGAGATGGGGCCAATAGAAATGTTCCGTCACTACAGCTAATGTTTTGTCACGCGAAATGTCCCATAAGGCCGCCTCCGTGAGCTTCCTTGAGTAACAAGTTTCGCATGGATCCTCTTGGTATGCATAGTCTTTTATCCTGAAAAGAAATCCATCATGCAAATAATAGGAATGGTATTCACCCTTACCACAAGCTTCATAAGCCTCGGAAAAATCAGGATCAGTGGCATATTGATCCTTGAGATGCTCAAATCCTAAGATCTTGGCTTCGAGTGTGGTGATTAGTATGTATCGTCGGGATAAGGCGGCCACCACATTTTCCGTGCCCTTCTTGTACTTAATGATGTAAGGAAACGTTTCTATGAACTCCAGCCATCTTGCATATCCCCTCTTGAGTGTTGTTTGACCTCGAAGATGCTTAAGAGTCTCATGATCGGTGTGGATGATGAACTCCTTGGACAGTAGGTAGTGCTGCCAGGTTTGTAAGGCTTCGGACTAGGGCGTACAACTCTTTGTCATATGTCGGGTAGTTGAGTGCAGCTCCGTTGAGCTTCTCACTTTGAAGAATGCCACGGGCTTCTTGTTCTGGTGTATGCGGCTCCAATTCCTATACCTGAAGCATCACATTCAATCTCGAAAATAATATCAAAGTTAGGTAAAGAAAGAACCGGTGCTTGTGTTAGCTTCTCCTTCAAAGTATTGAAGGCTTGTTCTTGAGCAACTCCCCACTTAAATGGCTGATTCTTCTTGATCACAGCTGTGAGTGGTGCAGCTAGTGTGCTAAAATCCTTGACGAATCGTCTATAGAAGCTAGCTAGTCCGTGGAAACTCCGAACATGTCCGATGGTAGTGGGAGTGGGCCAATCTCGGATAGCTTTTATCTTCTCTTCATCCACCTGTATTCCTTGTTCACTAATAACAAAACCTAAGAACACAAGTTTGTTAGTACAAAAGACACACTTCTTTAGGTTAGCGTATAAGCTTTCCTTCGAAGTGATTCAAATACAAGTTCTAGGTGTTCTAAATGATCCTTAAGATTTTTGCTGTAGATTAATATGTCATCAAAATAAACTACTACAAATTTTCCAATATAAGAACGAAGAACCTGGTTCATCAAGCGCATGAAGGTGCTGGGGTGGTGAGACCAAAGGGCATGACAAGCCACTTCGTATAGCCCCTGTTTTTGTTTTGAAAGCAGTTTTCCATTAAATGGCCTTCCGCATCGTACTTGATGATATCCACTTTTAAGATCCACCTTTGAGAAGAGTGTGGAACCGCAGAGCTCATCTAACATGTCGTCGAGGCGTGGAATAGGGTGCGGTACTTGATGGTTATGTTGTTGATGGCACGACAGTCTACACACATTCTCCACGTGCCTCCTTTCTTTGAGTACGAGCAGACCGGGCACAGCACATGGGCTAAGACTTTCTCGGATATAACCTTGGTCTAGTAAATCACTGATTTGTTTCTCCAGCTCCTTGCTTTCCTCCGGATTCATCCTATAAGCGGGTTTGTTCGGCAGAGCTGTTCCGGAACCAAATCGATCTGATGCTCTATCCCTCTAAGTGGCGGTAGTCCGGGTGGTAGTTCTTCGGAAATCGTCCAAGTAATTCTGGAGTAAGGGTTGAACTTCCTCGGGAATATCTAGGTCACTTGCACCTGCACTTAGACACTCTTGGTAGAACATTAGTAGGAGGCGCCCTTGGTACCAAGGGACTTACCAACTGATCCGTAGCTTACGTAAAGGTTCGATGTACTTACCTCTCCGTCCTTAGCCATTTTTGCGTGAAGTGCATGAACTTGGGAGGGACTGAGGGGTGCAAGAGTGAACTTACGGTTTTGGTGTGTTACCGAGTATTGGTTAATCGTCCGTCATGTTGAGTTTCTCGGTCAAATTGCCAGGGTCTCCCTAAGAGGAGGTGTCCGGCTTGCATGGGCACTACATCACAAGTAACTTGATCAACATACTTACCAATGCTAAATGGAACCGTTACCTGTTAGGAGACCTTCATCTCGGCCTTGTCATTGAGCCACGAAGCTTGTATGGGCGTGGATGCTTAGTTTTCACGAGACCTAATTTCTCAACAAGAAGCTTGCTGGCCACGTTAGTACAAGAACCACCATCTATAATTAAATTGCAAACCTTGCCATTGATGGTGCATCGTGTGTGAAAGAGATTTTCTCTTTGTGCTGTCTCCTCAGGTCCTACTTGAACATTGAGAACTCGTCATATCATGAGTGATTCCCGGTGTCCGGATACTCGATATCTTCCCGTGTTCTTCGGACTCGTCTACAGCCTCATCTTGTGACTCGTATTCTCCCGTGTTGGTGATGATCATTACTCTCCGGTTTGGACAATCTCTTGCCATATGTCCTCTTCCTGACACTTAAAACAAGTAATGTCACGAGTACGATTAATTTGGTTAGAAGACTTACCTTGTTACGTCACGGAAACTCCTTTGAGGTTCGGTTGTTCTTGATTTGGATCTTGAATCTATCTCAACAGCATTTCCCTTGGCTTGTACTTTCGACACATCATTTCTCCATGTTTGTGGTACATTCCTGGGCGAGTGTTGCTGTTGTTCTTGTGCTTAATCTGCTGCTCTATTTGGACTGATAAGTGTAGGAGTTCATGTAAACTCTTGTACTTGGCACGCTCAACTTTTCTTTGAATCCTATCTTGTAATCCATCGATGAATTGAGCCATCATAGCCTCCTCGGATTCTTCCAACTCCAGCGAGTTCATTAACTTTTCAAACTCCTCAAAATAGTCCTCCACGCTCCTTGTTCCCTGTGTCAACTTACGGAAACGTTTTTGTAAGTCTCGATGAAAATGTTCAGGGACATACCTTAACCTCATTAGGTACTTCATGTCGGGCCAGTTGGTGACAGCTCCAAAGTGAAGTCGTCTCCGCTCAGCTACTGTTCTGTCCCACCATGCTAGGGCGTTTCCCGTGAGTTGAGCTGCAGCTACAGCCACCCTTTTGTTCTCTCGGTACCCATAACATTCAAAGATATACTCAAGTCTCCTTTCCCAATCCAAGTAAGCTTCGGGATCAGTTTTGCCTGCAAAAGATGGTGGAGTTAGTTTTATATCGTGATTAGTTTCTCTAGGTTCTACTTCTCTTTGGCGGTGTCTCCGAAGAGGATCAACTTCGACGTTGTTGTCGAGCTAGGGTGTCGAGTGAGTCTCCATCGGATTCTGAAAGAACTTCCTCTTCAAGTTCAGGGCGAGGCAAGTGCTGTTGGATTCCTGGAGCTCGTAAGTTGTGTCCTTCTGGGTGTTGTTGAGGTCGTTCCAGGTTGTTGAGGCGATTGCCAAGCTCTTGGTGATTTTCAGCAATGCGTTGGTTCATAGTTCTCATGTCGGCTCTCATTGCTTGTAAAAGTTCCATCATATCTTGTTGACGTTCAAGACCTCCGTCAGCCATGCTCTACTCCAATCCGAATCGAATTCAAAGTGCTAAGAATAAGGTGAATTTTCCTAGCAAAAAGAATCACACAAGAATCAAATCTTCTCAAACAAACAGTTAAACAGCAAAGGGAATCGCAGTTTAGGTTTCGATATGGGAAAAATACGAAACAATGTCCAAAAATCAAAATAACAATTTTTATATTTTCTGAAGAGTTTAAAGAAGCAAAAACAAAAGACGAAATATTTTTATGAGTTTTTTTGGATTTTATAAAATTGAAACACTGAAGCAGACAAAACAGAAACAGAAAATTTCTAGGGTTTTAAGTTTTGATGAACGAAAAATACTAAATGATCTCCTAATTTGAAAACGACAATTTTTATGATTTTTTGTATGTTTTAAGAAACTAAAACAAAAGACGAAATATTTTTTTGAGTTTTTGTTGATTTTATAAAAATCTGACAAGTCAGATGTAAAAGCTGGAAAATCTAGAAACAGAAAGAAAAGAAAAAGAACTAAGATTGAAAAGAAACAACCTGGGATAGGAGCTGGTTAGGCTCTGATACCAATGATATAAGACTTCGGATGGGGAGTCTTTGGTCCGGATCTGAAGTAGAGTCGAAGTTAGCTCGAAGCTCCTCCTCCGCTACTTCATAAAACCGGTGTGGAAGGCTAGACAAGCAGCTCGCAGCTCCTCTTGTGAAACCTGATGAATGGGGTCGTGATGATGGATCGATAAGCACCACAGGGAGTGTGAGAGGCTCCTTGATACAGCTTAGAATCGTGGCTTTGTGAATCACACACAAAGACAAGATCAGAGACAAAAGTTTCAGCAACTTTCAAGCTAAGAGAATTCTCGTTTATTGATGTAGGGTAAATAAAATGATACGGCGGGGATCTTATAGTTTGATCCTTACGGCTACAACCTCTAGGGTTGCGACTCAAATCAAAACAACAGGACTTGTACGAAAAATAAAAGAAAACAACACACACTCTCAATGGAAACAACATGATGTTTCCTTATATGGAAAGTGTAGCTACAGACACAAAATAAAAAGAAATAAAATAAAAGACTCTACTGGGACTCGAACTAGACTCATTGTGGGCTTACTAGAGCCACTAGGCGGGGGGGGCCTTATCACCTGCAAGAAGACATGAATAATTGAAAACAAAACGAACCTGTGAGTTGGACTCGAGTGTGGACTCATCATTGTTGACGTCGTGTGGAGTGTCGAGTAGAGCTTGTATGGCTACGTTGAATTCTTCTCTTAGTTTATCCCTCCTAGCTCTTGTGATAGGTCCAGCTATCTCTGGAATATTGATGACATGATCGTCTTCCACTTGGCCTTGTTTCGCTACATGTTTGTCGTGTGGTCCTACACTCAACGCCTTGGCTTTAGCTCGGGTTACTGGACCTTCTTGAGTCTTTTCCTCAGCATGTCCTTCACGTGTGTCTTCGTCTAATGGTTCAGTCGCTGGATTGATGTCCGCATCACAAATCCTTGGAAATGAAAGCTTTGATTCTTCATATTCATATCAGTGGATGTTGTTTCATCCTCCATATGTGTATTCTTGCTACAACTCCCAAATTCACCATTAGAAACTCCTATGAGATTCAAATAACTAACAGAACTGTGGGATAAGCTATATTGCTTGTTTCTTACTTTGACTTGCTTCTCCACCTTGGTAGCATACATTAATTACTTCAAGACTTCAACACATCTATTCACTATCATTTCTATCTTGAAGGGTCATAACTTTGTTTTAGGATTCTTAGCTTGAAAATTGTCAAATCCTTGGAAATGAAAGCTTTGATTCTTCATATTCATATTAGTGGATGTTGTTTCATCCTCCATATGTCTCTTCTTGCTACAACTCCCAAATTCACCATTAGAAACTCCTATGAGATTCTAATAACTAAGAGAACTGTGGGATAAGCCATATTACTTTTTTCTTACTTTGACTTGCTTCTCCACCTTGGTAGCTTACTTCAACTACTTTAAGACTTCAACACTTCTATTCACTATCATTTCTATCTTGAAGGGTCATAACTCCGTTATTAGGATTCTTAGCTTGAAAATTGTCAAATCCTTGGAAATGAAAGCTTTGATTCTTCATATTCATATCGGTGGATGTTGTTTCAGCCTCCATATGTGTATTCTTGCTACAACTCCCAAATTCACCATTAGAAACTCCTATGAGATTCAAATAACTAACAGAACTGTGGGATAAGCTATATTGCTTGTTTCTTACTTTGACTTGCTTCTCCACCTTGGTAGCATACATTAATTACTTAAAGACTTCAACACTTCTATTCACTATCATTTCTATCTTGAAGGGTCATAACTCTGTTTTTAGGATTCTTAGCTTGAAAATTGTCAAATCCTTGGAAATGAAAGCTTTGATTCTTCATATTCATATCAGTGGATGTTGTTTCATCCTCCATATGTGTATTCTTGCTACAACTCCCAAATTCACCATTAGAAACTCCTATGAGATTCAAATAACTAACAGAACTGTGGGATAAGCTATATTGCTTGTTTCTTACTTTGACTTGCTTCTCCACCTTGGTAGCATACATTAATTACTTAAAGACTTCAACACTTCTATTCACTATCATTTCTATGTTGAAGGGTCATAACTCCGTTATTAGGATTCTTAGCTTGAAAATTGTCAAATCCTTGGAAATGAAAGCTTTGATTCTTCATATTCATATCGGTGGATGTTGTTTCAGCCTCCATATGTGTCTTCTAGCTACAACTCCCAAATTCACCATTAGAAACTCCTATGAGATTCAAATAACTAACAGAACTGTGGGATAAGCTATATTGCTTGTTTCTTACTTTGACTTGCTTCTCCACCTTGGTAGCATACATTAATTACTTAAAGACTTCAACACTTCTATTCACTATCATTTCTATCTTGAAGGGTCATAACTCTGTTTTTAGGATTCTTAGCTTAAAAATGGTCAAATCCTTGGAAATGAAAGCTTTGATTCTTCATATTCATATCAGTGGATGTTGTTTCAGCCTCCATATGTGTCTTCTAGCTACAACTCCCAAATTCACCATTAGAAACTCCTATGAGATTCAAATAACTAACAGAACTTTGGGATAAGCTATATTGCTTGTTTCTTACTTTGACTTGCTTCTCCACCTTGGTAGCATACTTCAACTACTTTAATACTTCAACACTTCTATTCACTATCATTTCTATCTTGAAGGGTCATAACTCCGTTTTTAGGATTCTTAGCTTGAAAATTGTCAAATCCTTGGAAATGAAAGCTTTGATTCTTCATATTCATATCAGTGGATGTTGTTTCATCCTCCATATGTGTATTCTTGCTACAACTCCCAAATTGACCATTAGAAACTCCTATGAGTTTCAAATAACTAACAGAACTGTGGGATAAGCTATATTGCTTGTTTCTTACTTTGACTTGCTTCTCCACCTTGGTAGCATACATTAATTACTTAAAGACTTCAACACTTCTATTCACTATGATTTCTATGTTGAAGGGTCATAACTCTGTTTTTAGGATTCTTAGCTTGAAAATTGTCAAATCCTTGGAAATGAAAGCTTTGATTCTTCATATTCATATCGGTGGATGTTGTTTCAGCCTCCATATGTGTCTTCTAGCTACAACTCCCAAATTCACCATTAGAAACTCCTATGAGATTCAAATAACTAACAGAACTGTGGGATAAGCTATATTGCTTGTTTCTTACTTTGACTTGCTTCTCCACCTTGGTAGCATACATTAATTACTTAAAGACTTCAACACTTCTATTCACTATGATTTCTATGTTGAAGGGTCATAATTCTGTTTTTAGGATTCTTAGCTTGAAAATTGTCAAATCCTTGGAAATGAAAGCTTTGATTCTTCATATTCATATCAGTGGATGTTGTTTCATCCTCCATATGTGTATTCTTGCTACAACTCCCAAATTCACCATTAGAAACTCCTATGAGATTCAAATAACTAACAGAACTGTGGGATAAGCTATATTGCTTGTTTCTTACTTTGACTTGCTTCTCCACCTTGGTAGCATACATTAATTACTTAAAGACTTCAACACTTCTATTCACTATCATTTCTATGTTGAAGGGTCATAACTCTGTTTTTAGGATTCTTAGCTTGAAAATTGTCAAATCCTTGGAAATGAAAGCTTTGATTCTTCATATTCATATCGGTGGATGTTGTTTCAGCCTCCATATGTGTCTTCTAGCTACAACTCCCAAATTCACCATTAGAAACTCCTA
The DNA here is from genome assembly GCA_028015245.1 of Cardamine occulta. Taxonomy (NCBI): domain Eukaryota; kingdom Viridiplantae; phylum Streptophyta; class Magnoliopsida; order Brassicales; family Brassicaceae; genus Cardamine; species Cardamine occulta. The sequence continues at coordinate 25,971,463 of CM051386.1, read as the reverse complement.
TGAGATTCAAATAACTAACAGAACTGTGGGATAAGCTATATTGCTTGTTTCTTACTTTGACTTGCTTCTCCACCTTGGTAGCATACATTAATTACTTAAAGACTTCAACACTTCTATTCACTATGATTTCTATGTTGAAGGGTCATAACTCTGTTTTTAGGATTCTTAGCTTAAAAATGGTCAAATCCTTGGAAATGAAAGCTTTGATTCTTCATATTCATATCAGTGGATGTTGTTTCAGCCTCCATATGTGTCTTCTAGCTACAACTCCCAAATTCACCATTAGAAACTCCTATGAGATTCAAATAACTAACAGAACTTTGGGATAAGCTATATTGCTTGTTTCTTACTTTGACTTGCTTCTCCACCTTGGTAGCATACTTCACCTACTTTAATACTTCAACACTTCTATTCACTATCATTTCTATCTTGAAGGGTCATAACTCCGTTTTTAGGATTCTTAGCTTGAAAATTGTCAAATCCTTGGAAATGAAAGCTTTGATTCTTCATATTCATATCAGTGGATGTTGTTTCATCCTCCATATGTGTATTCTTGCTACAACTCCCAAATTGACCATTAGAAACTCCTATGAGTTTCAAATAACTAACAGAACTGTGGGATAAGCTATATTGCTTGTTTCTTACTTTGACTTGCTTCTCCACCTTGGTAGCATACATTAATTACTTAAAGACTTCAACACTTCTATTCACTATCATTTCTATGTTGAAGGGTCATAACTCTGTTTTTAGGATTCTTAGCTTGAAAATTGTCAAATCCTTGGAAATGAAAGCTTTGATTCTTCATATTCATATCGGTGGATGTTGTTTCAGCCTCCATATGTGTCTTCTAGCTACAACTCCCAAATTCACCATTAGAAACTCCTATGAGATTCAAATAACTAACAGAACTGTGGGATAAGCTATATTGCTTGTTTCTTACTTTGACTTGCTTCTCCACCTTGGTAGCATACATTAATTACTTAAAGACGTTAACACTTCTATTCACTATCATTTCTATGTTGAAGGGTCATAACTCTGTTTTTAGGATTCTTAGCTTGAAAATTGTCAAATCCTTGGAAATGAAAGCATTGATTCTTCATATTCATATCAGTGGATGTTGTTTCAGCCTCCATATGTGTATTCTTGCTACAACTCCCAAATTCACCATTAGAAACTCCTATGAGATTCAAATAACTAACAGAACTGTGGGATAAGCTATATTGCTTGTTTCTTACTTTGACTTGCTTCTCCACCTTGGTAGCATACATTAATTACTTAAAGACTTCAACACTTCTATTCACTATCATTTCTATCTTGAAGGGTCATAACTCTGTTTTTAGGATTCTTAGCTTGAAAATTGTCAAATCCTTGGAAATGAAAGCTTTGATTCTTCATATTCATATCAGTGGATGTTGTTTCATCCTCCATATGTGTATTCTTGCTACAACTCCCAAATTCACCATTAGAAACTCCTATGAGATTCAAATAACTAACAGAACTGTGGGATAAGCTATATTGCTTGTTTCTTACTTTGACTTGCTTCTCCACCTTGGTAGCATACATTAATTACTTAAAGACTTCAACACTTCTATTCACTATCATTTCTATGTTGAAGGGTCATAACTCTGTTTTTAGGATTCTTAGCTTGAAAATTGTCAAATCCTTGGAAATGAAAGCTTTGATTCTTCATATTCATATCGGTGGATGTTGTTTCAGCCTCCATATGTGTCTTCTAGCTACAACTCCCAAATTCACCATTAGAAACTCCTATGAGATTCAAATAACTAACAGAACTGTGGGATAAGCTATATTGCTTGTTTCTTACTTTGACTTGCTTCTCCACCTTGGTAGCATACATTAATTACTTAAAGACTTCAACACTTCTATTCACTATCATTTCTATCTTGAAGGGTCATAACTCTGTTTTTAGGATTCTTAGCTTAAAAATGGTCAAATCCTTGGAAATGAAAGCTTTGATTCTTCATATTCATATCAGTGGATGTTGTTTCAGCCTCCATATGTGTCTTCTAGCTACAACTCCCAAATTCACCATTAGAAACTCCTATGAGATTCAAATAACTAACAGAACTTTGGGATAAGCTATATTGCTTGTTTCTTACTTTGACTTGCTTCTCCACCTTGGTAGCATACTTCAACTACTTTAATACTTCAACACTTCTATTCACTATCATTTCTATCTTGAAGGGTCATAACTCCGTTTTTAGGATTCTTAGCTTGAAAATTGTCAAATCCTTGGAAATGAAAGCTTTGATTCTTCATATTCATATCAGTGGATGTTGTTTCATCCTCCATATGTGTATTCTTGCTACAACTCCCAAATTGACCATTAGAAACTCCTATGAGTTTCAAATAACTAACAGAACTGTGGGATAAGCTATATTGCTTGTTTCTTACTTTGACTTGCTTCTCCACCTTGGTAGCATACATTAATTACTTAAAGACTTCAACACTTCTATTCACTATCATTTCTATGTTGAAGGGTCATAACTCTGTTTTTAGGATTCTTAGCTTGAAAATTGTCAAATCCTTGGAAATGAAAGCTTTGATTCTTCATATTCATATCGGTGGATGTTGTTTCAGCCTCCATATGTGTCTTCTAGCTACAACTCCCAAATTCACCATTAGAAACTCCTATGAGATTCAAATAACTAACAGAACTGTGGGATAAGCTATATTGCTTGTTTCTTACTTTGACTTGCTTCTCCACCTTGGTAGCATACATTAATTACTTAAAGACTTCAACACTTCTATTCACTATCATTTCTATGTTGAAGGGTCATAACTCTGTTTTTAGGATTCTTAGCTTGAAAATTGTCAAATCCTTGGAAATGAAAGCTTTGATTCTTCATATTCATATCAGTGGATGTTGTTTCATCCTCCATATGTGTATTCTTGCTACAACTCCCAAATTCACCATTAGAAACTCCTATGAGATTCAAATAACTAACAGAACTGTGGGATAAGCTATATTGCTTGTTTCTTACTTTGACTTGCTTCTCCACCTTGGTAGCATACATTAATTACTTAAAGACTTCAACACTTCTATTCACTATCATTTCTATCTTGAAGGGTCATAACTTTGTTTTAGGATTCTTAGCTTGAAAATTGTCAAATCCTTGGAAATGAAAGCTTTGATTCTTCATATTCATATCAGTGGATGTTGTTTCATCCTCCATATGTCTCTTCTTGCTACAACTCCCAAATTCACCATTAGAAACTCCTATGAGATTCTAATAACTAAGAGAACTGTGGGATAAGCCATATTACTTTTTTCTTACTTTGACTTGCTTCTCCACCTTGGTAGCATACTTCAACTACTTTAAGACTTCAACACTTCTATTCACTATCATTTCTATCTTGAAGGGTCATAACTCCGTTATTAGGATTCTTAGCTTGAAAATTGTCAAATCCTTGGAAATGAAAGCTTTGATTCTTCATATTCATATCGGTGGATGTTGTTTCAGCCTCCATATGTGTATTCTTGCTACAACTCAAAAATTCACCATTAGAAACTCCTATGAGATTCAAATAACTAACAGAACTGTGGGATAAGCTATATTGCTTGTTTCTTACTTTGACTTGCTTCTCCACCTTGGTAGCATACATTAATTACTTCAAGACTTCAACACTTCTATTCACTATCATTTCTATGTTGAAGGGTCATAACTCTGTTTTTAGGATTCTTAGCTTGAAAATTGTCAAATCCTTGGAAATGAAAGCTTTGATTCTTCATATTCATATCGGTGGATGTTGTTTCAGCCTCCATATGTGTCTTCTAGCTACAACTCCCAAATTCACCATTAGAAACTCCTATGAGATTCAAATAACTAACAGAACTGTGGGATAAGCTATATTGCTTGTTTCTTACTTTGACTTGCTTCTCCACCTTGGTAGCATACATTAATTACTTAAAGACTTCAACACTTCTATTCACTATGATTTCTATGTTGAAGGGTCATAACTCTGTTTTTAGGATTCTTAGCTTAAAAATGGTCAAATCCTTGGAAATGAAAGCTTTGATTCTTCATATTCATATCAGTGGATGTTGTTTCAGCCTCCATATGTGTCTTCTAGCTACAACTCCCAAATTCACCATTAGAAACTCCTATGAGATTCAAATAACTAACAGAACTTTGGGATAAGCTATATTGCTTGTTTCTTACTTTGACTTGCTTCTCCACCTTGGTAGCATACTTCAACTACTTTAATACTTCAACACTTCTATTCACTATCATTTCTATCTTGAAGGGTCATAACTCCGTTTTTAGGATTCTTAGCTTGAAAATTGTCAAATCCTTGGAAATGAAAGCTTTGATTCTTCATATTCATATCAGTGGATGTTGTTTCATCCTCCATATGTTTATTCTTGCTACAACTCCCAAATTGACCATTAGAAACTCCTATGAGTTTCAAATAACTAACAGAACTGTGGGATAAGCTATATTGCTTGTTTCTTACTTTGACTTGCTTCTCCACCTTGGTAGCATACATTAATTACTTAAAGACTTCAACACTTCTATTCACTATCATTTCTATGTTGAAGGGTCATAACTCTGTTTTTAGGATTCTTAGCTTGAAAATTGTCAAATCCTTGGAAATGAAAGCTTTGATTCTTCATATTCATATCGGTGGATGTTGTTTCAGCCTCCATATGTGTCTTCTAGCTACAACTCCCAAATTCACCATTAGAAACTCCTATGAGATTCAAATAACTAACAGAACTGTGGGATAAGCTATATTGCTTGTTTCTTACTTTGACTTGCTTCTCCACCTTGGTAGCATACTTTAACTACTTTAAGACTTCAACACTTCTATTCACTATCATTTCTATCTTGAAGGGTCATAACTCTTTTTTTAGGATTCATAGCTTAAAAATGGTCAAATCCTTGGAAATGAAAGCTTTGATTCTTCATATTCATATCGGTGGATGTTGTTTCAGCCTCCATATGTGTCTTCTAGCTACAACTCCCAAATTCACCATTAGAAACTCCTATGAGATTCAAATAACTAACAGAACTGTGGGATAAGCTATATTGCTTGTTTCTTACTTTGACTTGCTTCTCCACCTTGGTAGCATACTTTAACTACTTTAAGACTTCAACACTTCTATTCACTATCATTTCTATCTTGAAGGGTCATAACTCCGTTTTTAGGATTCATAGCTTAAAAATGGTCAAATCCTTGGAAATGAAAGCTTTGATTCTTCATATTCATATCAGTGGATGTTGTTTCAGCCTCCATATGTGTCTTCTAGCTACAACTCCCAAATTCACCATTAGAAACTCCTATGAGATTCTAATAACTAACAGAACTTTGGGATAAGCTATATTGCTTGTTTCTTACTTTGACTTGCTTCTCCACCTTGGTAGCATACATTAATTACTTAAAGACTTCAACACTTCTATTCACTATCATTTATATCTTGAAGGGTCATAACTCTGTTTTTTGGGATTCTCAGCTTGAATATTGTCAAATCCTTGGAAATGAAAGCTTTGATTCTTTATATTCATATTAGTGGATGTTGTTTCATCCTCCATATGTATCTTCTTGCTACAACTCCCAAATTCACCATTAGAAACTCCTATGAGATTCAAATAACTAACAGAACTGTGGGATAAGCTATATTGCTTGTTTCTTACTTTGACTTGCTTCTCCACCTTGGTAGCTTACTTCAACTACTTTAAGACTTCAACACTTCTATTCACTATCATTTCTATCTTGAAGGGTCATAACTCCGTTATTAGGATTCTTAGCTTGAAAATTGTCAAATCATTGGAAATGAAAGCTTTGATTCTTCATATTCATATCGGTGGATGTTGTTTCAGCCTCCATATGTGTATTCTTGCTACAACTCCCAAATTCACCATTAGAAACTCCTATGAGATTCAAATAACTAACAGAACTGTGGGATAAGCTATATTGCTTGTTTCTTACTTTGACTTGCTTCTCCACCTTGGTAGCATACATTAATTACTTCAAGACTTCAACACTTCTATTCACTATCATTTCTATGTTGAAGGGTCATAACTCTGTTTTTAGGATTCTTAGCTTGAAAATTGTCAAATCCTTGGAAATGAAAGCTTTGATTCTTCATATTCATATCAGTGGATGTTGTTTCATCCTCCATATGTGTATTCTTGCTACAACTCCCAAATTGACCATTAGAAACTCCTATGAGTTTCAAATAACTAACAGAACTGTGGGATAAGCTATATTGCTTGTTTCTTACTTTGACTTGCTTCTCCACCTTGGTAGCATACATTAATTACTTAAAGACTTCAACACTTCTATTCACTATCATTTCTATGTTGAAGGGTCATAACTCTGTTTTTAGGATTCTTAGCTTGAAAATTGTCAAATCCTTGGAAATGAAAGCTTTGATTCTTCATATTCATATCGGTGGATGTTGTTTCAGCCTCCATATGTGTCTTCTAGCTACAACTCCCAAATTCACCATTAGAAACTCCTATGAGATTCAAATAACTAACAGAACTGTGGGATAAGCTATATTGCTTGTTTCTTACTTTGACTTGCTTCTCCACCTTGGTAGCATACTTTAACTACTTTAAGACTTCAACACTTCTATTCACTATCATTTCTATCTTGAAGGGTCATAACTCCGTTTTTAGGATTCATAGCTTAAAAATGGTCAAATCCTTGGAAATGAAAGCTTTGATTCTTCATATTCATATCAGTGGATGTTGTTTCAGCCTCCATATGTGTCTTCTAGCTACAACTCCCAAATTCACCATTAGAAACTCCTATGAGATTCTAATAACTAACAGAACTTTGGGATAAGCTATATTGCTTGTTTCTTACTTTGACTTGCTTCTCCACCTTGGTAGCATACATTAATTACTTAAAGACTTCAACACTTCTATTCACTATCATTTATATCTTGAAGGGTCATAACTCTGTTTTTAGGATTCTTAGCTTGAATATTGTCAAATCCTTGGAAATGAAAGCTTTGATTCTTTATATTCATATTAGTGGATGTTGTTTCATCCTCCATATGTATCTTCTTGCTACAACTCCCAAATTCACCATTAGAAACTCCTATGAGATTCAAATAACTAACAGAACTGTGGGATAAGCTATATTGCTTGTTTCTTACTTTGACTTGCTTCTCCACCTTGGTAGCTTACTTCAACTACTTTAAGACTTCAACACTTCTATTCACTATCATTTCTATCTTGAAGGGTCATAACTCCGTTATTAGGATTCTTAGCTTGAAAATTGTCAAATCATTGGAAATGAAAGCTTTGATTCTTCATATTCATATCGGTGGATGTTGTTTCAGCCTCCATATGTGTATTCTTGCTACAACTCCCAAATTCACCATTAGAAACTCCTATGAGATTCAAATAACTAACAGAACTGTGGGATAAGCTATATTGCTTGTTTCTTACTTTGACTTGCTTCTCCACCTTGGTAGCATACATTAATTACTTCAAGACTTCAACACTTCTATTCACTATCATTTCTATGTTGAAGGGTCATAACTCTGTTTTTAGGATTCTTAGCTTGAAAATTGTCAAATCCTTGGAAATGAAAGCTTTGATTCTTCATATTCATATCAGTGGATGTTGTTTCATCCTCCATATGTGTATTCTTGCTACAATTCCCAAATTGACCATTAGAAACTCCTATGAGTTTCAAATAACTAACAGAACTGTGGGATAAGCTATATTGCTTGTTTCTTACTTTGACTTGCTTCTCCACCTTGGTAGCATACATTAATTACTTAAAGACTTCAACACTTCTATTCACTATCATTTCTATGTTGAAGGGTCATAACTCTGTTTTTAGGATTCTTAGCTTGAAAATTGTCAAATCCTTGGAAATGAAAGCTTTGATTCTTCATATTCATATCAGTGGATGTTGTTTCATCCTCCATATGTGTATTCTTGCTACAACTCCCAAATTCACCATTAGAAACTCCTATGAGATTCAAATAACTAACAGAACTGTGGGATAAGCTATATTGCTTGTTTCTTACTTTGACTTGCTTCTCCACCTTGGTAGCATACATTAATTACTTCAAGACTTCAACACTTCTATTCACTATCATTTCTATGTTGAAGGGTCATAACTCTGTTTTTAGGATTCTTAGCTTGAAAATTGTCAAATCCTTGGAAATGAAAGCTTTGATTCTTCATATTCATATCAGTGGATGTTGTTTCATCCTCCATATGTGTATTCTTGCTACAATTCCCAAATTGACCATTAGAAACTCCTATGAGTTTCAAATAACTAACAGAACTGTGGGATAAGCTATATTGCTTGTTTCTTACTTTGACTTGCTTCTCCACCTTGGTAGCATACATTAATTACTTAAAGACTTCAACACTTCTATTCACTATCATTTCTATGTTGAAGGGTCATAACTCTGTTTTTAGGATTCTTAGCTTGAAAATTGTCAAATCCTTGGAAATGAAAGCTTTGATTCTTCATATTCATATCAGTGGATGTTGTTTCATCCTCCATATGTGTATTCTTGCTACAACTCCCAAATTCACCATTAGAAACTCCTATGAGATTCAAATAACTAACAGAACTGTGGGATAAGCTATATTGCTTGTTTCTTACTTTGACTTGCTTCTCCACCTTGGTAGCATACATTAATTACTTAAAGACTTTGATATGATCATGAAGATGGAACTCGAACCTGAGCTTGTAGCCGAGGAAGCTAAGCATGAACCAGCTGGATCCAACTCAAGGAAGCTTCAAGAAAGTCTAAGGCGAAGGACAAAATCATCAATGAAGATTTGGCTCAGCCCAACAACGATATTTGATCCAGGAATTTCAAGACAATGCTTATCAAACCACTTTGGTTTTGATTCAAGCTAAGTGATCTTAACAATGGGAAAAGGGGTTTTGGTGAGTGCTCTTTTCCCTTGTCAAGTTTTTCCCACTGGGTTTTCTTGACAAGGTTTTAGCGAGACTTCCAAACCTTCTTTTACGCCATTGCCCATTGTTGAAATCCGTATCTGCGGCTCAGCCATCTTTAGGCCCATTTTTCTTTCTTTTAGGCCCATTTTCGTTTTAGCCTTTGTTCTTTCTGTTTCAGACTTAGTTATATTTTATTTCTATTTTATTTCTGTTGAGGACACTTGTCGATCATGCAAAGGCTTCGCCTCATGCAGATCTGAGCCTCTATTACCTTGTTTCTTCAGATCTGAGATTTCCCATCAAACATTTTAATCAAAAACCTCTTTCTTTTGTTTGATCTGAATCTGTATGTGTCATATTATAGATTCAACTTGTGAATGCTTTGGTGTGTCATATCCATAGCACGAATCAAGCTCGAAAGTTCAAAGGAATTCCGCAGCCTTTGGAAGTTTCTCTCAATCCATCAAACCCTCTTTTCAACTTCACAAGTGCCGATCTAGGGAAGATCTCATCAAGTGGTATCAGAGCCGCGCTTAGAAGTTAAGTGTTTTCGTTCTCGTGTCGTTCCTTAAATCTGGATAAAACCGATCATATCTGGTCATTCAGAGTCTTATCTTTCAGATTTGCTGTCGAATCGTCTTGTTCTAGGTCGTATTCTGATAGTTATACCTGTTTGAATTCTGGATCTTTACGAAAAACGATTCTGTGAAAACTGTCTGTTCATCTTCTGTATTGCTCGATTTTTCTAGAAATGCTTGTGACTTGTTTTGATGTTTCGATCATTGATTCTGTTGGTAGGATGAGTTAACTTGTTTTTAAAACTGAAATCAGAATTTCCGGAGTTGAACTGAAATTTTAATCGAATTTTGATTGCATTGTGTTCTGGAAAAACGATTTGGTGAAAACTGTCTGTTCATCTTCTGTCTTGCTCGATTTTTCTAGAAATACTTGTGACTTATTTTGATGTTTCGATCATTTATTCTATTACTAGGATGAGTTAACTTGTGTTTAAAATTGGAATCAGAATTTTTGGAGTTAAACTGAAATTTAAATCGAATTTGAAGTGCACCCCTGTCTGTCTGTCCAATCTGTGTTGTTACTTGAAGAACTTGTAACTGCGTGTTCTGTTTTGTGTGTGCGATCGATTTGCTTTCAAAAGAACTTGCTACTGGGTTTGTTTTGTGTTGTTTTCAGGCAGATATGGCTGATCATTAAAGAAAAATCCAGTACAGCAATGACTACTCACGAAGGAAAGGATTTGTTCTACACTAGGTGTCATGTTCAAGGCAAAACATGCAGCCTCATGATCGATGAAAGGATTTGCAATAACGTGGCAAGTGAGTATATGGTCCAGAAGCTTGGATTAAAGGTGAAGCAGCACCCATGGCTCGATGATAATTACAACTTAAGAGTGAGCCATCAAGTGACGATTTCTAGATGCATAGGAAAAGATGAAGGCGAGGTGTTGTGTGATGTTCAACCGATGGAAGCATGTCACATCCTCCTTGGAAAACCGTGGCTAAACAAATATCAAGCGATCCATGAGTATTCTGGTTCAAAAAAACGATATGCGTTTAAGTACAAAGGAAGAAAGCATGGTTTGGTTGCAATGAAACCACATGAGATTCAACAAGATCAGCTCATCGTAAAAGCAAACAGTAAGACAGTTTGTAAGTGAATCTCTAAACTCTCTTCCTCAAAAAAAAAGATTCTTGCGATTGATAAAGAAACTCCTATGAGTTTAACTAACGTTGCACGGAGCTACCATCTCCGAGTAAGCATTCTTTTCAGTTGCAGGATCATAAGGACACCACAGAAGGTCCAAAGGAGTTATCAACCACCCTGAACTACCTGGACGTAATGAGAAGAAAAGCTAGTTCAAGCTCTAGGCATGCAGAAACTGAGAAGCATCACATGTGTGACAAGCTGAAACAAATTCCAAAGGTCCTCCACGGTTCAAAAAGAAAATATGCCTAGCAAGGAACTTATAACTATTCACTCTAACTCCATAAAGGCTGGTGAGATGAAACAAACTTTACTCTCTAAACCACATGTGCGTAAGTTTGTCTATAGAGAAACTCTTTTGAGCTTTACTAACCTTGCACGGTGCTGCCGAGTGAGATATCTTGTCATTTTCAGGATTTTAGAAGTGTTATTCCTCGAAAGAAGTCTTGTGACTTGCTACTTCCAAGCTGTGCCATAGAGCGTCCTATTGCCTTTGAAAAAGCAAACATTGAGACAATTCGCTGTGACACCCGAAACAAACAAGGTAAGGAAATTATTGTGGCTGATGCAATAATTCCAAGGTATGTTTTTCTTTTTATTCCAGAAGCTAAGTTGCTGGAACTTGAACACATTAGAATGATTTATGATTCAAATGATAATTTTAAAAATGTGTTTCCATCTCGTGAGGAATTTGAGTATAAAAAGTTCTTTAGGCATGGAGGATTTTTATTTGATAAAACGAGTGAACCTAATAAAAATTTTGTGCTTATGGATATTGCTAGTTTCTTTAATTCTGCTAGTGCTTCACCTAATGATGAATTATTCTTTAGAGAAATTGTTTACTTTGATAGCACTCTGAATTTTAATAAACACTTAGATGATCATGCTGAACATGTGAATTTTGTTTTAAATGATCTAAGTGGAAATCTGTTTGCTAGTCGAAATGAGCATATCCTTGGCACCTATGATCTTTTGTCTCGAGTTTTTGCTGTGAATATACAAGATATACAGATTGGAGAGGTGAGTTTTCATGCACCAAAAATATGGCTCTACCATGTTTGGCTTAAGAAAAATGTTGTTCTTGAACCAATGAAGCATTTGAGAAAGGAGCAGCAAGCAAACCAGAAGCGATGCCAAATGATCTTTGAGCCTGGTGGAAATTTCTGGAGCCAAATGAAGAATGGACGTTTACCAAACCAAGCAAAGATCAATCTGATATCAAGAAGCGATTATCCTTTTCAAATCTCTGAGCCGGTCAATAAAAAAAGCTTATAAAAAAAGCTTGCAAGGTGAGTACAATCTGAGTTTACTTTTCAATTTTTCTAACTTAATCCTTTTCCTTGCAGAGTGTTCGGATTTGAGGTCAAATCTTTTTCAAGTGGAAGAGGATGATATGATCATGAAGATGGAACTCGAACCTGAGCTTGTAGCCGAGGAAGCTAAGCATGAACCAGCTGGATCCAACTCAAGGAAGCTTCAAGAAAGTCTAAGGCGAAGGACAAAATCATCAATGAAGATTTGGCTCAGCCCAACAACGATATTTGATCCAGGAATTTCAAGACAATGCTTATCAAACCACTTTGGTTTTGATTCAAGCTAAGTGATCTTAACAATGGGAAAAGGGGTTTTGGTGAGTGCTCTTTTCCCTTGTCAAGTTTTTCCCACTGGGTTTTCTTGACAAGGTTTTAGCGAGACTTCCAAACCTTCTTTTACGCCATTGCCCATTGTTGAAATCCGTATCTGCGGCTCAGCCATCTTTAGGCCCATTTTTCTTTCTTTTAGGCCCATTTTCGTTTTAGCCTTTGTTCTTTCTGTTTCAGACTTAGTTCTATTTTATTTCTATTTTATTTCTGTTGAGGACACTTGTCGATCATGCAAAGGCTTCGCCTCATGCAGATCTGAGCCTCTATTACCTTGTTTCTTCAGATCTGAGATTTCCCATCAAACATTTTAATCAAAAACCTCTTTCTTTTGTTTGATCTGAATCTGTATGTGTCATATTATAGATTCAACTTGTGAATGCTTTGGTGTGTCATATCCATAGCACGAATCAAGCTCGAAAGTTCAAAGGAATTCCGCAGCCTTTGGAAGTTTCTCTCAATCCATCAAACCCTCTTTTCAACTTCACAAGTGCCGATCTAGGGAAGATCTCATCAGACTTCAACACTTCTATTCACTATCATTTCTATCTTGAAGGGTCATAACTTTGTTTTAGGATTCTTAGCTTGAAAATTGTCAAATCCTTGGAAATGAAAGCTTTGATTCTTCATATTCATATCAGTGGATGTTGTTTCATCCTCCATATGTCTCTTCTTGCTACAACTCCCAAATTCACCATTAGAAACTCCTATGAGATTCTAATAACTAAGAGAACTGTGGGATAAGCCATATTACTTTTTTCTTACTTTGACTTGCTTCTCCACCTTGGTAGCATACTTCAACTACTTTAAGACTTCAACACTTCTATTCACTATCATTTCTATCTTGAAGGGTCATAACTCCGTTATTAGGATTCTTAGCTTGAAAATTGACAAATCCTTGGAAATGATAGCTTTGATTCTTCATATTAATATCGGTGGATGTTGTTTCAGCCTCCATATGTGTCTTCTAGCTACAACTCCCAAATTCACCATTAGAAACTCCTATGAGATTCAAATAACTAACAGAACTGTGGGATAAGCTATATTGCTTGTTTCTTACTTTGACTTGCTTCTCCACCTTGGTATCATACATTAATTACTTTTGACACTTCAACACTTCTATTCACTATCATTTCTATCTTGAAGGGTCATAACTCTGTTTTTAGGATTCTTAGCTTAAAAATGGTCAAATCCTTGGAAATGAAAGCTTTGATTCTTCATATTCATATCAGTGGATGTTGTTTCAGCCTCCATATGTGTCTTCTAGCTACAACTCCCAAATTCACCATTAGAAACTCCTATGAGATTCAAATAACTAACAGAACTTTGGGATAAGCTATATTGCTTGTTTCTTACTTTGACTTGCTTCTCCACCTTGGTAGCATACTTCAACTACTTTAATACTTCAACACTTCTATTCACTATCATTTCATTCTTGAAGGGTCATAACTCCGTTTTTAGGATTCTTAGCTTGAAAATTGTCAAATCCTTGGAAATGAAAGCTTTGATTCTTCATATTCATATCAGTGGATGTTGTTTCATCCTCCATATGTGTATTCTTGCTACAACTCCCAAATTCACCATTAGAAACTCCTATGAGATTCAAATAACTAACAGAACTGTGGGATAAGCTATATTGCTTGTTTCTTACTTTGACTTGCTTCTCCACCTTGGTAGCATACTTTAACTACTTTAAGACTTCAACACTTCTATTCACTATCATTTCTATCTTGAAGGGTCATAACTCCGTTTTTAGGATTCATAGCTTAAAAATGGTCAAATCCTTGGAAATGAAAGCTTTGATTCTTCATATTCATATCAGTGGATGTTGTTTCAGCCTCCATATGTGTCTTCTAGCTACAACTCCCAAATTCACCATTAGAAACTCCTATGAGATTCTAATAACTAATAGAACTGTGGGATAAGCTATATTGCTTGTTTCTTACTTTGACTTGCTTCTCCACCTTGGTAGCATACATTAATTACTTAAAGACTTCAACACTTCTATTCACTATCATTTCTATCTTGAAGGGTCATAACTCTGTTTTTAGGATTCTTAGCTTGAAAATTGTCAAATCCTTGGAAATGAAAGCTTTGATTCTTCATATTCATATTAGTGGATGTTGTTTCATCCTCCATATGTATCTTCTTGCTACAACTCCCAAATTCACCATTAGAAACTCCTATGAGATTCAAATAACTAACAGAACTGTGGGATAAGCTATATTGCTTGTTTCTTACTTTCACTTGCTTCTCCACCTTGGTAGCTTACTTCAAATACTTTAAGACTTCAACACTTCTATTCACTATCATTTCTATCTTGAAGGGTCATAACTCCGTTATTAGGATTCTTAGCTTGAAAATTGTCAAATCCTTGGAAATGAAAGCTTTGATTCTTCATATTCATATCGGTGGATGTTGTTTCAGCCTCCATATGTGTATTCTTGCTACAACTCCCAAATTCACCATTAGAAACTCCTATGAGATTCAAATAACTAACAGAACTGTGGGATAAGCCATATTACTTTTTTCTTACTTTGACTTGCTTCTCCACCTTGCTAGCATACTTCAACTACTTTAAGACTTCAACACTTCTATTCACTATCATTTCTATCTTGAAGGGTCATAACTCCGTTATTAGGATTCTTACCTTGAAAATTGTCAAATCCTTGGAAATGAAAGCTTTGATTCTTCATATTCATATCAGTGGATGTTGTTTTAGCCTCCATATGTGTCTTCTAGCTACAACTCCCAAATTCACCATTAGAAACTCCTATGAGATTCAAATAACTAACAGAACTGTGGGATAAGCTATATTGCTTGTTTCTTACTTTGACTTGCTTCTCCACCTTGGTAGCATACATTAATTACTTCAAGACTTCAACACTTCTATTCACTATCATTTCTATGTTGAAGGGTCATAACTCTGTTTTTAGGATTCTTAGCTTGAAAATTGTCAAATCCTTGGAAATGAAAGCTTTGATTCTTCATATTCATATCGGTGGATGTTGTTTCAGCCTCCATATGTGTCTTCTAGCTACAACTCCCAAATTCACCATTAGAAACTCCTATGAGATTCAAATAACTAACAGAACTTTGGGATAAGCTATATTGCTTGTTTCTTACTTTGACTTGCTTCTCCACCTTGGTAGCATACTTCAACTACTTTAATACTTCAACACTTCTATTCACTATCATTTCTATCTTGAAGGGTCATAACTCTGTTTTTAGGATTCTTAGCTTGAAAATTGTCAAATCCTTGGAAATGAAAGCTTTGATTCTTCATATTCATATAATCGGATGTTGTTTCATCCTCCATATGTGTATTCTTGCTACAATTCCCAAATTCACCATTAGAAACTCCTATGAGTTTCAAATAACTAACAGAACTGTGGGATAAGCTATATTGCTTGTTTCTTACTTTGACTTGCTTCTCCACCTTGGTAGCATACATTAATTACTTAAAGACTTCAACACTTCTATTCACTATCATTTCTATGTTGAAGGGTCATAACTCTGTTTTTAGGATTCTTAGCTTGAAAATTGTCAAATTCTTGGAAATGAAAGCTTTGATTCTTCATATTCATATCGGTGGATGTTGTTTCAGCCTCCATATGTGTCTTCTAGCTACAACTCCCAAATTCACCATTAGAAACTCCTATGAGATTCAAATAACTAACAGAACTGTGGGATAAGCTATATTGCTTGTTTCTTACTTTGACTTGCTTCTCCACCTTGGTAGCATACTTTAACTACTTTAAGACTTCAACACTTCTATTCACTATCATTTCTATCTTGAAGGGTCATAACTCCGTTTTTAGGATTCATAGCTTAAAAATGGTCAAATCCTTGGAAATGAAAGCTTTGATTCTTCATATTCATATCAGTGGATGTTGTTTCAGCCTCCATATGTGTCTTCTAGCTACAACTCCCAAATTCACCATTAGAAACTCCTATGAGATTCTAATAACTAACAGAACTTTGGGATAAGCTATATTGCTTGTTTCTTACTTTGACTTGCTTCTCCACCTTGGTAGCATACATTAATTACTTAAAGACTTCAACACTTCTATTCACTATCATTTCTATGTTGAAGGGTCATAACTCTGTTTTTAGGATTCTTAGCTTGAAAATTGTCAAATCCTTGGAAATGAAAGCTTTGATTCTTCATATTCATATCAGTGGATGTTGTTTCATCCTCCATATGTGTATTCTTGCTACAACTCCCAATTTCACCATTAGAAACTCCTATGAGATTCAAATAACTAACAGAACTGTGGGATAAGCTATATTGCTTGTTTCTTACTTTGACTTGCTTCTCCACCTTGGTAGCATACATTAATTACTTAAAGACTTCAACACTTCTATTCACTATCATTTCTATCTTGAAGGGTCATAACTTTGTTTTAGGATTCTTAGCTTGAAAATTGTCAAATCCTTGGAAATGAAAGCTTTGATTCTTCATATTCATATCAGTGGATGTTGTTTCATCCTCCATATGTCTCTTCTTGCTACAACTCCCAAATTCACCATTAGAAACTCCTATGAGATTCTAATAACTAAGAGAACTGTGGGATAAGCCATATTACTTTTTTCTTACTTTGACTTGCTTCTCCACCTTGGTAGCATACTTCAACTACTTTAAGACTTCAACACTTCTATTCACTATCATTTCTATCTTGAAGGGTCATAACTCCGTTATTAGGATTCTTAGCTTGAAAATTGACAAATCCTTGGAAATGATAGCTTTGATTCTTCATATTAATATCGGTGGATGTTGTTTCAGCCTCCATATGTGTCTTCTAGCTACAACTCCCAAATTCACCATTAGAAACTCCTATGAGATTCAAATAACTAACAGAACTGTGGGATAAGCTATATTGCTTGTTTCTTACTTTGACTTGCTTCTCCACCTTGGTAGCATACATTAATTACTTAAAAACTTCAACACTTCTATTCACTATCATTTCTATCTTGAAGGGTCATAACTCTGTTTTTAGGATTCTTAGCTTAAAAATGGTCAAATCCTTGGAAATGAAAGCTTTGATTCTTCATATTCATATCAGTGGATGTTGTTTCAGCCTCCATATGTGTCTTCTAGCTACAACTCCCAAATTCACCATTAGAAACTCCTATGAGATTCAAATAACTAACAGAACTTTGGGATAAGCTATATTGCTTGTTTCTTACTTTGACTTGCTTCTCCACCTTGGTAGCATACTTCAACTACTTTAATACTTCAACACTTCTATTCACTCTCATTTGCTTCTTGAAGAGTCATAACTCCGTTTTAGGATTCTTAGCTTGAAAATTGTCAAATCCTTGGAAATGAAAGCTTTGATTCTTCATATTCATATCAGTGGATGTTGTTTCATCCTCCATATGTGTATTCTTGCTACAACTCCCAAATTCACCATTAGAAACTCCTATGAGTTTCAAATAACTAACAGAACTGTGGGATAAGCTATATTGCTTGTTTCTTACTTTGACTTGCTTCTCCACCTTGGTAGCATACTTTAACTACTTTAAGACTTCAACACTTCTATTCACTATCATTTCTATCTTGAAGGGTCATAACTCCGTTTTTAGGATTCATAGCTTAAAAATGGTCAAATCCTTGGAAATGAAAGCTTTGATTCTTCATATTCATATCAGTGGATGTTGTTTCAGCCTCCATATGTGTCTTCTAGCTACAACTCCCAAATTCACCATTAGAAACTCCTATGAGATTCTAATAACTAACAGAACTTTGGGATAAGCTATATTGCTTGTTTCTTACTTTGACTTGCTTCTCCACCTTGGTAGCATACATTAATTACTTAAAGACTTCAACACTTCTATTCACTATCATTTCTATCTTGAAGGGTCATAACTCTGTTTTTAGGATTCTTAGCTTGAAAATTGTCAAATCCTTGGAAATGAAAGCTTTGATTCTTCATATTCATATCAGTGGATGTTGTTTCATCCTCCATATGTATATTCTTGCTACAACTCCCAAATTCACCATTAGAAACTCCTATGAGATTCAAATAACTAACAGAACTTTGGGATAAGCTATATTGCTTGTTTCTTACTTTGACTTGCTTCTCCACCTTGGTAGCATACTTCAACTACTTTAATACTTCAACACTTCTATTCACTATCATTTCATTCTTGAAGGGTCATAACTCCGTTTTTAGGATTCTTAGCTTGAAAATTGTCAAATCCTTGGAAATGAAAGCTTTGATTCTTCATATTCATATCAGTGGATGTTGTTTCATCCTCCATATGTGTATTCTTGCTACAACTCCCAAATTGACCATTAGAAACTCCTATGAGTTTCAAATAACTAACAGAACTGTGGGATAAGCTATATTGCTTGTTTCTTACTTTGACTTGCTTCTCCACCTTGGTAGCATACTTTAACTACTTTAAGACTTCAACACTTCTATTCACTATCATTTCTATCTTGAAGGGTCATAACTCCGTTTTTAGGATTCATAGCTTAAAAATGGTCAAATCCTTGGAAATGAAAGCTTTGATTCTTCATATTCATATCAGTGGATGTTGTTTCAGCCTCCATATGTGTCTTCTAGCTACAACTCCCAAATTCACCATTAGAAACTCCTATGAGATTCAAAGAACTATATGAACTGTGAGATAAGCTATAATGCTTGTTTCTTACTTTGACTTGCTTCTCCACCTTGGTAGCATACATTAATTACTTAAAGACTTCAACACTTCTATTCACTATCATTTCTATCTTGAAGGGTCATAACTCTGTTTTTAGGATTCTTAGCTTGAAAATTGTCAAATCCTTGGAAATGAAAGCTTTGATTCTTCATATTCATATTAGTGGATGTTGTTTCATCCTCCATATGTATCTTCTTGCTACAACTCCCAAATTCACCATTAGAAACTCCTATGAGATTCAAATAACTAACAGAACTGTGGGATAAGCTATATTGCTTGTTTCTTACTTTGACTTGCTTCTCCACCTTGGTAGCTTACTTCAAATACTTTAAGACTTCAACACTTCTATTCACTATCATTTCTATCTTGAAGGGTCATAACTCCGTTATTAGGATTCTTAGCTTGAAAATTGTCAAATCCTTGGAAATGAAAGCTTTGATTCTTCATATTCATATCGGTGGATGTTGTTTCAGCCTCCATATGTGTATTCTTGCTACAACTCCCAAATTCACCATTAGAAACTCCTATGAGATTCAAATAACTAACAGAACTGTGGGATAAGCCATATTACTTTTTTCTTACTTTGACTTGCTTCTCCACCTTGCTAGCATACTTCAACTACTTTAAGACTTCAACACTTCTATTCACTATCATTTCTATCTTGAAGGGTCATAACTCCGTTATTAGGATTCTTACCTTGAAAATTGTCAAATCCTTGGAAATGAAAGCTTTGATTCTTCATATTCATATCAGTGGATGTTGTTTTAGCCTCCATATGTGTCTTCTAGCTACAACTCCCAAATTCACCATTAGAAACTCCTATGAGATTCAAATAACTAACAGAACTGTGGGATAAGCTATATTGCTTGTTTCTTACTTTGACTTGCTTCTCCACCTTGGTAGCATACATTAATTACTTCAAGACTTCAACACTTCTATTCACTATCATTTCTATGTTGAAGGGTCATAACTCAGTTTTTAGGATTCTTAGCTTGAAAATTGTCAAATCCTTGGAAATGAAAGCTTTGATTCTTCATATTCATATCGGTGGATGTTGTTTCAGCCTCCATATGTGTCTTCTAGCTACAACTCCCAAATTCACCATTAGAAACTCCTATGAGATTCAAATAACTAACAGAACTTTGGGATAAGCTATATTGCTTGTTTCTTACTTTGACTTGCTTCTCCACCTTGGTAGCATACTTCAACTACTTTAATACTTCAACACTTCTATTCACTATCATTTCTATCTTGAAGGGTCATAACTCCGTTTTTAGGATTCTTAGCTTGAAAATTGTCAAATCCTTGGAAATGAAAGCTTTGATTCTTCATATTCATATCAGTGGATGTTGTTTCATCCTCCATATGTGTATTCTTGCTACAACTCCCAAATTCACCATTAGAAACTCCTATGAGATTCAAATAACTAACAGAACTGTGGGATAAGCTATATTGCTTGTTTCTTACTTTGACTTGCTTCTCCACCTTGGTAGCATACATTAATTACTTAAAGACTTCAACACTTCTATTCACTATCATTTCTATGTTGAAGGGTCATAACTCTGTTTTTAGGATTCTTAGCTTGAAAATTGTCAAATCCTTGGAAATGAAAGCTTTGATTCTTCATATTCATATCAGTGGATGTTGTTTCATCCTCCATATGTGTATTCTTGCTACAACTCCCAAATTCACCATTAGAAACTCCTATGAGATTCAAATAACTAACAGAACTGTGGGATAAGCTATATTGCTTGTTTCTTACTTTGACTTGCTTCTCCACCTTGGTAGCATACTTTAACTACTTTAAGACTTCAACACTTCTATTCACTATCATTTCTATCTTGAAGGGTCATAACTCCGTTTTTAGGATTCATAGCTTAAAAATGGTCAAATCCTTGGAAATGAAAGCTTTGATTCTTCATATTCATATCAGTGGATGTTGTTTCAGCCTCCATATGTGTCTTCTAGCTACAACTCCCAAATTCACCATTAGAAACTCCTATGAGATTCTAATAACTAACAGAACTTTGGGATAAGCTATATTGCTTGTTTCTTACTTTGACTTGCTTCTCCACCTTGGTAGCATACATTAATTACTTAAAGACTTCAACACTTCTATTCACTATCATTTCTATCTTGAAGGGTCATAATTCTGTTTTTAGGATTCTTAGCTTGAAAATTGTCAAATCCTTGGAAATGAAAGCTTTGATTCTTCATATTCATATCAGTGGATGTTGTTTCATCCTCCATATGTATATTCTTGCTACAACTCCCAAATTCACCATTAGAAACTCCTATGAGATTCAAATAACTAACGGGACTATGGGATAAGCTATAATGCTTGTTTCTTACTTTGAGTTGCTTCTCCACCTTGGTAGCATACAGCAACTACTTTAAGACCTCAACACTTCTATTCACTATCATTTCTATCTTGAAGGGTCATAACTCCGTTATTAGGATTCTTAGCTTGAAAATTGTCAAATCCTTGGAAATGAAAGCTTTGATTCTTCATATTCATATCGGTGGATGTTGTTTCAGCCTCCATATGTGTATTCTTGCTACAACTCCCAAATTCACCATTAGAAACTCCTATGAGATTCAAATAACTAACAGAACTGTGGGATAAGCCATATTACTTTTTCTTACTTTGACTTGCTTCTCCACCTTGGTAGCATACTTCAACTACTTTAAGACTTCAACACTTCTATTCACTATCATTTCTATCTTGAAGGGTCATAACTCCGTTATTAGGATTCTTACCTTGAAAATTGTCAAATCCTTGGAAATGAAAGCTTTGATTCTTCATATTCATATCAGTGGATGTTGTTTTAGCCTCCATATGTGTCTTCTAGCTACAACTCCCAAATTCACCATTAGAAACTCCTATGAGATTCAAATAACTAACAGAACTGTGGGATAAGCTATATTGCTTGTTTCTTACTTTGACTTGCTTCTCCACCTTGGTAGCATACATTAATTACTTCAAGACTTCAACACTTCTATTCACTATCATTTCTATGTTGAAGGGTCATAACTCTGTTTTTAGGATTCTTAGCTTGAAAATTGTCAAATCCTTGGAAATGAAAGCTTTGATTCTTCATATTCATATCGGTGGATGTTGTTTCAGCCTCCATATGTGTCTTCTAGCTACAACTCCCAAATTCACCATTAGAAACTCCTATGAGATTCAAATAACTAACAGAACTTTGGGATAAGCTATATTGCTTGTTTCTTACTTTGACTTGCTTCTCCACCTTGGTAGCATACTTCAACTACTTTAATACTTCAACACTTCTATTCACTATCATTTCTATCTTGAAGGGTCATAACTCCGTTTTTAGGATTCTTAGCTTGAAAATTGTCAAATCCTTGGAAATGAAAGCTTTGATTCTTCATATTCATATCAGTGGATGTTGTTTCATCCTCCATATGTGTATTCTTGCTACAATTCCCAAATTCACCATTAGAAACTCCTATGAGATTCAAATAACTAACAGAACTGTGGGATAAGCTATATTGCTTGTTTCTTACTTTGACTTGCTTCTCCACCTTGGTAGCATACATTAATTACTTAAAGACTTCAACACTTCTATTCACTATCATTTCTATGTTGAAGGGTCATAACTCTGTTTTTAGGATTCTTAGCTTGAAAATTGTCAAATCCTTGGAAATGAAAGCTTTGATTCTTCATATGCATATCAGTGGATGTTGTTTCATCCTCCATATGTGTCTTCTTGCTACAACTCCCAAATTCACCATTAGAAACTCCTATGAGATTCAAATAACTAACAGAACTGTGGGATAAGCTATATTGCTTGTTTCTTACTTTGACTTGCTTCTCCACCTTGGTAGCATACTTTAACTACTTTAAGACTTCAACACTTCTATTCACTATCATTTCTATCTTGAAGGGTCATAACTCCGTTTTTAGGATTCATAGCTTAAAAATGGTCAAATCCTTGGAAATGAAAGCTTTGATTCTTCATATTCATATCAGTGGATGTTGTTTCAGCCTCCATATGTGTCTTCTAGCTACAACTCCCAAATTCACCATTAGAAACTCCTATGAGATTCTAATAACTAACAGAACTTTGGGATAAGCTATATTGCTTGTTTCTTACTTTGACTTGCTTCTCCACCTTGGTAGCATACATTAATTACTTAAAGACTTCAACACTTCTATTCACTATCATTTCTATCTTGAAGGGTCATAACTCTGTTTTTAGGATTCTTAGCTTGAAAATTGTCAAATCCTTGGAAATGAAAGCTTTGATTCTTCATATTCATATCAGTGGATGTTGTTTCATCCTCCATATGTATATTCTTGCTACAACTCCCAAATTCACCATTAGAAACTCCTATGAGATTCAAATAACTAACAGAACTGTGGGATAAGCTATATTGCTTGTTTCTTACTTTGACTTGCTTCTCCACCTTGGTAGCATACTTCAACTACTTTAAGACTTCAACACTTCTATTCACTATCATTTCTATCTTGAAGGGTCATAACTCCGTTATTAGGATTCTTAGCTTGAAAATTGTCAAATCCTTGGAAATGAAAGCTTTGATTCTTCATATTCATATCGGTGGATGTTGTTTCAGCCTCCATATGTGTATTCTTGCTACAACTCCCAAATTCACCATTAGAAACTCCTATGAGATTCAAATAACTAACAGAACTGTGGGATAAGCTATATTGCTTGTTTCTTACTTTGACTTGCTTCTCCACCTTGGTAGCATACATTAATTACTTCAAGACTTCAACACTTCTATTCACTATCATTTCTATGTTGAAGGGTCATAACTCTGTTTTTAGGATTCTTAGCTTGAAAATTGTCAAATCCTTGGAAATGGAAGCTTTGATTCTTCATATTCATATCGGTGGATGTTGTTTCAGCCTCCATATGTGTCTTCTAGCTACAACTCCCAAATTCACCATTAGAAACTCCTATGAGATTCAAATAACTAACAGAACTTTGGGATAAGCTATATTGCTTGTTTCTTACTTTGACTTGCTTCTCCACCTTGGTAGCATACTTCAACTACTTTAATACTTCAACACTTCTATTCACTATCATTTCTATCTTGAAGAGTCATAACTCCGTTTTTAGGATTCTTAGCTTGAAAATTGTCAAATCCTTGGAAATGAAAGCTTTGATTCTTCATATTCATATCAGTGGATGTTGTTTCATCCTCCATATGTGTCTTCTTGCTACGTTTCCCAAATTCACCGTTATAAACTCCTATGAGATTCAAATAACTAACAGAACTGTGGGATAAACTATATTGCTTGTTTCTTACTTTGACTTGCTTATCCACCTTGGTAGCATACTTTACCTACTTTAAGACTTCAACACTTCTATTCACTATCATTTCTATCTTGAAGGGTCATAACTCCGTTTTTATGATTCATAGCTTAAAAATGGTCAAATCCTTGGAAATGAAAGCTTTGATTCTTCATATTCATATCAGTGGATGTTGTTTCAGCCTCCATATATGTCTTCTAGCTACAACTCCCAAATTCACCATTAGAATCTCCTATGAGATTCTAATAACTAACAGAACTTTGGGATAAGCTATATTGCTTGTTTCTTACTTTGACTTGCTTCTCCACCTTGGTAGCATACTTCAACTACTTTAAGACTTCAACACTTCTATTCACTATCATTTATATCTTGAAGGGTCATAACTCCGTTTTTAGGATTCTTAGCTTGAAAATTGTCAAATCCTTGGAAATGAAAGCTTTGATTCTTCATATTCATATCAGTGGATGTTGTTTCATCCTCCATATGTGTATTCTTGCTACAACTCCCAAATTCACCATTAGAAACTCCTATGAGATTCAAATAACCAACAGAACTGTGGGATAAGCTATATTGCTTGTTTCTTACTTTGACTTGCTTCTCCACCTTGGTAGCATACATTAATTACTTAAAGACTTCAACACTTCTATTCACTATCATTTCTATCTTGAAGGGTCATAACTTTGTTTTAGGATTCTTAGCTTGAAAATTGTCAAATCCTTGGAAATGAAAGCTTTGATTCTTCATATTCATATCAGTGGATGTTGTTTCATCCTCCATATGTCTCTTCTTGCTACAACTCCCAAATTCACCATTAGAAACTCCTATGAGATTCTAATAACTAACAGAACTGTGGGATAAGCTATATTACTTTTTTCTTACTTTGACTTGCTTCTCCACCTTGCTAGCATACTTCAATTACTTTAAGACTTCAACACTTCTATTCACTATCATTTCTATCTTGAAGGGTCATAACTCCGTTATTAGGATTCTTACCTTGAAAATTGTCAAATCCTTGGAAATGAAAGCTTTGATTCTTCATATTCATATCAGTGGATGTTGTTTTAGCCTCCATATGTGTCTTCTAGCTACAACTCCCAAATTCACCATTAGAAACTCCTATGAGATTCAAATAACTAACAGAACTGTGGGATAAGCTATATTGCTTGTTTCTTACTTTGACTTGCTTCTCCACCTTGGTAGCATACTTTACCTACTTTAAGACTTCAACACTTCTATTCACTATCATTTCTATCTTGAAGGGTCATAACTCCGTTTTTATGATTCATAGCTTAAAAATGGTCAAATCCTTGGAAATGAAAGCTTTGATTCTTCATATTCATATCAGTGGATGTTGTTTCAGCCTCCATATGTGTCTTCTTGCTACGTTTCCCAAATTCACCGTTATAAACTCCTATGAGATTCAAATAACTAACAGAACTGTGGGATAAACTATATTGCTTGTTTCTTACTTTGACTTGCTTATCCACCTTGGTAGCATACTTTACCTACTTTAAGACTTCAACACTTCTATTCACTATCATTTCTATCTTGAAGGGTCATAACTCCGTTTTTATGATTCATAGCTTAAAAATGGTCAAATCCTTGGAAATGAAAGCTTTGATTCTTTATATTCATATCAGTGGATGTTGTTTCAGCCTCCATATATGTCTTCTAGCTACAACTCCCAAATTCACCATTAGAAACTCCTATGAGATTCAAATAACTAACAGAACTTTGGGATAAGCTATATTGCTTGTTTCTTACTTTGACTTGCTTCTCCACCTTGGTAGCATACATTAATTACTTAAAGACTTCAACACTTCTATTCACTATCATTTCTATCTTGAAGGGTCATAACTCTGTTTTTAGGATTCTTAGCTTGAAAATGGTCAAATCCTTGGAAATGAAAGCTTTGATTCTTCATATGCATATCAGTGGATGTTGTTTCATCCTCCATATGTCTCTTCTTGCTACAACTCCCAAATTCACCATTAGAAACTCCTATGAGATTCTTATAACTAACAGAACTGTGGGATAAGCTATATTGCTTGTTTCTTACTTTGACTTGCTTCTCCACCTTGGTAGCATACATTAATTACTTAAAGACTTCAACACTTCTATTCACTATCATTTCTATCTTGAAGGGTCATAACTCTGTTTTTAGGATTCTTAGCTTGAAAATTGTCAAATCCTTGGAAATGAAAGCTTTGATTCTTCATATTCATATCAGTGGATGTTGTTTCATCCTCCATATGTATATTCTTGCTACAACTCCCAAATTCACCATTAGAAACTCCTATGAGATTCAAATAACTAACAGAACTGTGGGATAAGCTATATTGCTTGTTTCTTACTTTGACTTGCTTCTCCACCTTGGTAGCATACTTCAACTACTTTAATACTTCAACACTTCTATTCACTATCATATCTATCTTGAAGGGTCATAACTCCGTTTTTAGGATTCTTAGCTTGAAAATTGTCAAATCCTTGGAAATGAAAGCTTTGATTCTTCATATTCATATCAGTGGATGTTGTTTCATCCTCCATATGTGTATTCTTGCTACAACTCCCAAATTCACCATTAGAAACTCCTATGAGATTCAAATAACTAACAGAACTGTGGGATAAGCTATATTGCTTGTTTCTTACTTTGACTTGCTTCTCCACCTTGGTAGCATACTTCAACTACTTTAAGACTTCAACACTTCTATTCACTATCATTTCTATCTTGAAGGGTCATAACTCCGTTTTTAGGATTCTTAGCTTGAAAATTGTCAAATCCTTGGAAATGAAAGCTTTGATTCTTCATATTCATATCAGTGGATGTTGTTTCATCCTCCATATGTGTTATCTCTAGCTACAACTCCCAAATTCACCATTAGAAACTCCTATGAGATTCAAATAACTAACAGAACTGTGGGATAAGCTATATTGCTTGTTTCTTACTTTGACTTGCTTCTCCACCTTGGTAGCATACATTAATTACTTAAAGACTTCAACACTTCTATTCACTATCATTTCTATCTTGAAGGGTCATAACTCTGTTTTTAGGATTCTTAGCTTGAAAATTGTCAAATCCTTGGAAATGAAAGCTTTGATTCTTCATATTCATATCAGTGGATGTTGTTTCATCCTCCATATGTCTCTTCTTGCTACAACTCCCAAATTCACCATTAGAAACTCCTATGAGATTCTAATAACTAACAGAACTGTGGGATAAGCCATATTACTTTTTTCTTACTTTGACTTGCTTCTCCACCTTGGTAGCATACTTCAACTACTTTAAGACTTCAACACTTCTATTCACTATCATTTCTATCTTGAAGGGTCATAACTCCGTTATTAGGATTCTTGGCTTGAAAATTGTCAAATCCTTTGAAATGAAAGCTTTGATTCTTCATATTCTTATCAGTGGATGTTGTTTCAGCCTCCATATGTGTCTTCTAGCTACAACTCCCAAATTCACCATTAGAAACTCCTATGAGATTCTAATAACTAACAGAACTTTGGGATAAGCTATATTGCTTGTTTCTTACTTTGACTTGCTTCTCCACCTTGGTAGCATACATTAATTACTTAAAGACTTCAACACTTCTATTCACTATCATTTCTATCTTGAAGGGTCATAACTCTGTTTTTAGGATTCTTAGCTTGAAAATGGTCAAATCCTTGGAAATGAAAGCTTTGATTCTTCATATTCATATCAGTGGATGTTGTTTCATCCTCCATATGTCTCTTCTTGCTACAACTCCCAAATTCACCATTAGAAACTCCTATGAGATTCAAATAACTAACAGAACTGTGGGATAAGCTATATTGCTTGTTTCTTACTTTGACTTGCTTCTCCACCTTGGTAGCATACATTAATTACTTAAAGACTTCAACACTTCTATTCACTATCATTTCTATCTTGAAGGGTCATAACTCTGTTTTTAGGATTCTTAGCTTGAAAATTGTCAAATCCTTGGAAATGAAAGCTTTGATTCTTCATATTCATATCAGTGGATGTTGTTTCATCCTCCATATGTATATTCTTGCTACAACTCCCAAATTCACCATTAGAAACTCCTATGAGATTCAAATAACAAACAGAACTGTGGGATAAGCTATATTGCTTGTTTCTTACTTTGACTTGCTTCTCCACCTTGGTAGCATACTTCAACTACTTTAATACTTCAACACTTCTATTCACTATCATTTCTATCTTGAAGGGTCATAACTCCGTTTTTAGGATTCTTAGCTTGAAAATTGTCAAATCCTTGGAAATGAAAGCTTTGATTCTTCATATTCATATCAGTGGATGTTGTTTCAGCCTCCATATGTGTCTTCTAGCTACAACTCCCAAATTCACCATTAGAAACTCCTATGAGATTCTAATAACTAACAGAACTTTGGGATAAGCTATATTGCTTGTTTCTTACTTTGACTTGCTTCTCCACCTTGGTAGCATACATTAATTACTTAAAGACTTCAACACTTCTATTCACTATCATTTCTATCTTGAAGGGTCATAACTCTGTTTTTAGGATTCTTAGCTTGAAAATGGTCAAATCCTTGGAAATGAAAGCTTTGATTCTTCATATGCATATCAGTGGATGTTGTTTCATCCTCCAAATGTCTCTTCTTGCTACAACTCCCAAATTCACCATTAGAAACTCCTATGAGATTCTAATAACTAACAGAACTGTGGGATAAGCTATATTGCTTGTTTCTTACTTTGACTTGCTTCTCCACCTTGGTAGCATACATTAATTACTTAAAGACTTCAACACTTCTATTCACTATCATTTCTATCTTGAAGGGTCATAACTCTTTTTTTAGGATTCTTAGCTTGAAAATTGTCAAATCCTTGGAAATGAAAGCTTTGATTCTTCATATTCATATCAGTGGATGTTGTTTCATCCTCCATATGTATATTCTTGCTACAACTCCCAAATTCACCATTAGAAACTCCTATGAGATTCAAATAACTAACAGAACTGTGGGATAAGCTATATTGCTTGTTTCTTACTTTGACTTGCTTCTCCACCTTGGTAGCATACTTCAACTACTTTAATACTTCAACACTTCTATTCACTATCATTTCTATCTTGAAGGGTCATAACTCCGTTTTTAGGATTCTTAGCTTGAAAATTGTCAAATCCTTGGAAATGAAAGCTTTGATTCTTCATATTCATATCAGTGGATGTTGTTTCATCCTCCATATGTGTATTCTTGCTACAACTCCCAAATTCACCATTAGAAACTCCTATGAGATTCAAATAACTAACAGAACTGTGGGATAAGCTATATTGCTTGTTTCTTACTTTGACTTGCTTCTCCACCTTGGTAGCATACTTCAACTACTTTAAGACTTCAACACTTCTATTCACTATCATTTCTATCTTGAAGGGTCATAACTTCGTTTTTAGGATTCTTAGCTTGAAAATTGTCAAATCCTTGGAAATGAAAGCTTTGATTCTTCATATTCATATCAGTGGATGTTGTTTCATCCTCCATATGTGTGTTCTTGCTACAACTCCCAAATTCACCATTAGAAACTCCTATGAGATTCAAATAACTAACAAAACTGTGGGATAAGCTATATTGCTTGTTTCTTACTTTGACTTGCTTCTCCACCTTGGTAGCATACATTAATTACTTAAAGACTTCAACACTTCTATTCACTATCATTTCTATCTTGAAGGGTCATAACTCTGTTTTTAGGATTCTTAGCTTGAAAATTGTCAAATCCTTGGAAATGAAAGCTTTGATTCTTCATATTCATATCAGTGGATGTTGTTTCATCCTCCATATGTCTCTTCTTGCTACAACTCCCAAATTCACCATTAGAAACTCCTATGAGATTCTAATAACTAAGAGAACTGTGGGATAAGCCATATTACTTTTTTCTTACTTTGACTTGCTTCTCCACCTTGGTAGCATACTTCAACTACTTTAAGACTTCAACACTTCTATTCACTATCATTTCTATCTTGAAGGGTCATAACTCCGTTATTAGGATTCTTAGCTTGAAAATTGTCAAATCCTTTGAAATGAAAGCTTTGATTCTTCATATTCTTATCAGTGGATGTTGTTTCAGCCTCCATATGTGTCTTCTAGCTACAACTCCCAAATTCACCATTAGAAACTCCTATGAGATTCTAATAACTAACAGAACTTTGGGATAAGCTATATTGCTTGTTTCTTACTTTGACTTGCTTCTCCACCTTGGTAGCATACATTAATTACTTAAAGACTTCAACACTTCTATTCACTATCATTTCTATCTTGAAGGGTCATAACTCTTTTTTTAGGATTCTTAGCTTGAAAATTGTCAAATCCTTGGAAATGAAAGCTTTGATTCTTCATATTCATATCAGTGGATGTTGTTTCATCCTCCATATGTCTCATCTTGCTACAACTCCCAAATTCACCATTAGAAACTCCTATGACATTCAAATAACTAACGGAACTGTGGGATAAGCTATATTGCTTG
The DNA here is from genome assembly GCA_028015245.1 of Cardamine occulta. Lineage (NCBI taxonomy): Eukaryota > Viridiplantae > Streptophyta > Magnoliopsida > Brassicales > Brassicaceae > Cardamine > Cardamine occulta. The sequence goes on along the minus strand of CM051386.1, from coordinate 25,940,729 downwards.
TTTCTTACTTTGACTTGCTTCTCCACCTTGGTAGCATACATTAATTACTTAAAGACTTCAACACTTCTATTCACTATCATTTCTATCTTGAAGGGTCATAACTCTGTTTTTAGGATTCTTAGCTTGAAAATTGTCAAATCCTTGGAAATGAAAGCTTTGATTCTTCATATTCATATCAGTGGATGTTGTTTCATCCTCCATATGTATATTCTTGCTACAACTCCCAAATTCACCATTAGAAACTCCTATGAGATTCAAATAACTAACAGAACTGTGGGATAAGCTATATTGCTTGTTTCTTACTTTGACTTGCTTCTCCACCTTGGTAGCATACTTCAACTACTTTAATACTTCAACACTTCTATTCACTATCATTTCTATCTTGAAGGGTCATAACTCCGTTTTTAGGATTCTTAGCTTGAAAATTGTCAAATCCTTGGAAATGAAAGCTTTGATTCTTCATATTCATATCGGTGGATGTTGTTTCAGCCTCCATATGTGTATTCTTGCTACAACTCCCAAATTCACCATTAGAAACTCCTATGAGATTCAAATAACTAACAGAACTGTGGGATAAGCTATATTGCTTGTTTCTTACTTTGACTTGCTTCTCCACCTTGGTAGCATACATTAATTACTTAAAGACTTCAACACTTCTATTCACTATCATTTCTATTTTGAAGGGTCATAACTCTGTTTTTAGGATTCTTAGCTTGAAAATTGTCAAATCCTTGGAAATGAAAGCTTTGATTCTTCATATTCATATCAGTGGATGTTGTTTCAGCCTCCATATGTGTCTTCTAGCTACAACTCCCAAATTCACCATTAGAAACTCCTATGAGATTCAAATAACTAACAGAACTTTGGGATAAGCTATATTGCTTGTTTCTTACTTTGACTTGCTTCTCCACCTTGGTAGCATACTTCAACTACTTTAATACTTCAACACTTCTATTCACTATCATTTCTATCTTGAAGGGTCATAACTCCGTTTTTAGGATTCTTAGCTTGAAAATTGTCAAATCCTTGGAAATGAAAGCTTTGATTCTTCATATTCATATCAGTGGATGTTGTTTCATCCTCCATATGTGTCTTCTTGCTACGTTTCCCAAATTCACCGTTATAAACTCCTATGAGATTCAAATAACTAACAGAACTGTGGGATAAACTATATTGCTTGTTTCTTACTTTGACTTGCTTATCCACCTTGGTAGCATACTTTACCTACTTTAAGACTTCAACACTTCTATTCACTATCATTTCTATCTTGAAGGGTCATAACTCCGTTTTTATGATTCATAGCATAAAAATGGTCAAATCCTTGGAAATGAAAGCTTTGATTCTTCATATTCATATCAGTGGATGTTGTTTCAGCCTCCATATATGTCTTCTAGCTACAACTCCCAAATTCACCATTAGAATCTCCTATGAGATTCTAATAACTAACAGAACTTTGGGATAAGCTATATTGCTTGTTTCTTACTTTGACTTGCTTCTCCACCTTGGTAGCATACTTCAACTACTTTAAGACTTCAACACTTCTATTCACTATCATTTATATCTTGAAGGGTCATAACTCCGTTTTTAGGATTCTTAGCTTGAAAATTGTCAAATCCTTGGAAATGAAAGCTTTGATTCTTCATATTCATATCAGTGGATGTTGTTTCATCCTCCATATGTGTATTCTTGCTACAACTCCCAAATTCACCATTAGAAACTCCTATGAGATTCAAATAACTAACAGAACTGTGGGATAAGCTATATTGCTTGTTTTTTACTTTGACTTGCTTCTCCACCTTGGTAGCATACATTAATTACTTAAAGACTTCAACACTTCTATTCACTATCATTTCTATCTTGAAAGGTCATAACTTTGTTTTAGTATTCTTAGCTTGAAAATTGTCAAATCCTTGGAAATGAAAGCTTTGATTCTTCATATTCATATCAGTGGATGTTGTTTCATCCTCCATATGTCTCTTCTTGCTACAACTCCCAAATTCACCATTAGAAACTCCTATGAGATTCTAAAAACTAACAGAACTGTGGGATAAGCCATATTACTTTTTTCTTACTTTGACTTGCTTCTCCACCTTGCTAGCATACTTCAACTACTTTAAGACTTCAACACTTCTATTCACTATCATTTCTATCTTGAAGGGTCATAACTCCGTTATTAGGATTCTTACCTTGAAAATTGTCAAATCCTTGGAAATGAAAGCTTTGATTCTTCATATTCATATCAGTGGATGTTGTTTTCCCATCCTCCAGATGTGTATTCTAGCTACAACTCCCAAATTCACCATTAGAAACTCCTATGAGATTCAAATAACTAACAGAACTGCGGGATAAGCTATATTGCTTGTTTCTTACTTTGACTTGCTTCTCCACCTTGGTAGCATACTTTAACTACTTTAAGACTTCAACACTTCTATTCACTATCATTTCTATCTTGAAGGGTCATAACTCCGTTTTTAGGATTCATAGGTTAAAAATTGGTCAAATCCCTTGGAAATGAAAGCTTTGATTCTTCCTATTCATCTCAGCGGATGCTGTTTCAGCCCCCATATGTGTCTTCTTCTTACGTTTCCCAAATTCACCGTTATAAACTCCTATGAGATTCAAATAACTAACTAGAACCGTGGGATAAGCCATAATGCTTTTTTCTTACTTTGACTTTCTTTTCTACCTTGGTAGCATGCTTCCCCTACTTTAAGACTTCAACACTTCTATTCACTATCATTTCTATCTTGAAGGGTCATAACTCCGTTTTTAGGATTCATAGCTTAAAAATGGTCAAATCCTTGGAAATGAAAGCTTTGATTCTTCATATTCATATCAGTGGATGTTGTTTCAGCCTCCATATGTGTCTTCTAGCTACAACTCCCAAATTCACCATTAGAAACTCCTATGAGATTCTAATAACTAACAGAACTTTGGGATAAGCTATATTGCTTGTTTCTTACTTTGACTTGCTTCTCCACCTTGGTAGCATACATTAATTACTTAAAGACTTCAACACTTCTATTCACTATCATTTCTATCTTGAAGGGTCATAACTCTGTTTTTAGGATTCTTAGCTTGAAAATGGTCAAATCCTTGGAAATGAAAGCTTTGATTCTTCATATGCATATCAGTGGATGTTGTTTCATCCTCCATATGTGTCTTCTAGCTACAACTCCCAAATTCACCATTAGAAACTCCTATGAGATTCTAATAACTAACAGAACTGTGGGATAAGCTATATTGCTTGTTTCTTACTTTGACTTGCTTCTCCACCTTGGTAGCATACTTCAACTACTTTAATACTTCAACACTTCTATTCACTATCATTTCTATCTTGAAGGGTCATAACTCCGTTTTTAGGATTCTTAGCTTGAAAATTGTCAAATCCTTGGAAATGAAAGCTTTGATTCTTCATATTCATATCAGTGGATGTTGTTTCATCCTCCATATGTCTTCTTTTTACAACTCCCAAATTCACCGTTATAAACTCCTATGAGATTCAAATAACTAACAGAACTCGTGGGATAAGACTATATTGCTTGTTTTCTTACTTTGACTTGCTTCTCCACCTTGGTAGCATACTTTACCTACTTTAAGACTTCAACACTTCTATTCACTATCATTTCTATGTTGAAGGGTCATAACTCCGTTTTTTTTATGATTCATTAGCATAAAAATGGTCAAATCCCTGGAAATGAAAGCTTTGATTCTTCATATTCATATCGAGTGGATGTTGTTTCAGCCTCCTGATATGTCATCTTGCTACAACTCCCAAATTCACCATTAGAAACTCCTATGAGATTCTAATAACTAACAGAACTTTGGGATAAGCTATATTGCTTGTTTCTTACTTTGACTTGCTTCTCCACCTTGGTAGCATACTTCAACTACTTTAAGACTTCAACACTTCTATTCACTCTCATTTGTATCTTGAAGGATCATAACTCTGTTTCGAGGATTCTTAGCTTGAAAATTGTCAAATCCTTGGAAATGAAAGCTTTGATTCTTCATATTCATATCAGTGGATGTTGTTTCATCCTCCATATGTGTATTCTTGCTACAACTCCCAAATTCACCATTAGAAACTCCTATGAGATTCAAATAACTAACAGAACTGTGAGATAAGCTATATTGCTTGTTTCTTACTTTGACTTGCTTCTCCACCTTGGTAGCATACATTAATTACTTAAAGACTTCAACACTTCTATTCACTATCATTTCTATCTTGAAAGGTCATAACTCTGTTTTAGGATTCTTAGCTTGAAAATTGTCAAATCCTTGGAAATGAAAGCTTTGATTCTTCATATTCATATCAGTGGATGTTGTTTCATCCTCCATATGTCTCTTCTTGCTACAACTCCCAAATTCACCATTAGAAACTCCTATGAGATTCTAATAACTAACAGAACTGTGGGATAAGCCATATTACTTTTTTCTTACTTTGACTTGCCTTGCTTCCACCTTGCTAGCATACTTCAACTTACTTTAAGACTTCAACACTTCTATTCACTATCATTTCTATCTTGAAGGGTCATAACTCTGCTTTTAGGATTCTTACCTTGAAAATTGTCAAATCCTTGGAAATGAAAGCTTTGATTCTTCATATTCATATCGAGTGGATGTTGTTTTAGCCTCCATATGTGTTCTTCTAGCTACAACTCCCAAATTCACCATTAGAAACTCCTATGAGATTCAAATAACTAACAGAACCTGTGGGATAAGCTATATTGCTTGTTTCTTACTTTGACTTGCTTCTTCCACCTTGGTAGCATACTTTACCTACATCAAGACTCCCACACCCCTATTCACTATCCTTTCTCTCCTGAAGCGTCATCCCTCCGTTTTTAGGCCTCTTCGCTTAACAATGGTTGAATCCTTGGAAATGAAACCTTTGATTCTTCATATTCATATCAGTGGATGTTGTTTCATCCTCCATATGTTTGTCTTGCTACGTTTCCCCCAAATTCACCGTTATAAACTCCTATGAGATTCAAATAACTAACAGAACTGTGGGATAAACTATATTGCTTGTTTCTTACTTTGACTTGCTTATCCACCTTGGTAGCATACTTTACCTACTTTAAGACTTCAACACTTCTATTCACTATCATTTCTATCTTGAAGGGTCATAACTCCGTTTTTATGATTCATAGCTTAAAAATGGTCAAATCCTTGGAAATGAAAGCTTTGATTCTTCATATTCATATCAGTGGATGTTGTTTCAGCCTCCATATATGTCTTCTAGCTACAACTCCCAAATTCACCATTAGAAACTCCTATGAGATTCAAATAACTAACAGAACTTTGGGATAAGCTATATTGCTTGTTTCTTACTTTGACTTGCTTCTCCACCTTGGTAGCATACATTAATTACTTAAAGACTTCAACACTTCTATTCACTATCATTTCTATCTTGAAGGGTCATAACTCTGTTTTTAGGATTCTTAGCTTGAAAATGGTCAAATCCTTGGAAATGAAAGCTTTGATTCTTCATATTCATATCAGTGGATGTTGTTTCATCCTCCAAATGTCTCTTCTTGCTACAACTCCCAAATTCACCATTAGAAACTCCTATGAGATCCTTAGAACTAATAGAACCGTGGGATAAGCTATTTCTTGTTTTTTACTTTGACTTGCTTCTCCACCTTGGTAGCATACATTAATTACTTAAAGACTTCAACACTTCTATTCACTATCATTTCTATCTTGAAGGGTCATAACTCTGTTTTTAGGATTCTTAGCTTGAAAATTGTCAAATCCTTGGAAATGAAAGCTTTGATTCTTCATATTCATATCAGTGGATGTTGTTTCATCCTCCATATGTATATTCTTGCTACAACTCCCAAATTCACCATTAGAAACTCCTATGAGATTCAAATAACTAACGGAACTGTGGGATAAGCTATATTGCTTGTTTCTTACTTTGACTTGCTTCTCCACCTTGGTAGCATACATTAATTACTTAAAGACTTCAACATTTCTATTCACTATCATATCTATCT
>CM051386.1:25882714-25934624 GCA_028015245.1 Cardamine occulta | reverse complement strand
TTATATTGCTTGTTTCTTACTTTGACTTGCTTCTCCACCTTGGTAGCATACTTTAACTACTTTTAAGACTTCAACACTTCTATTCACTATCATTTCTATCTTGAAGGGTCATAACTCCTTTTTAGGCTTCTTAGCTTGCCAATTGTTACATCTCTGGAAATGAAAGCTTTGATTCTTCATATTCATATCAGTGGATGTTGTTTCATCCTCCATATGTCTCTTCTTGCTACAACTCCCAAATTCACCATTAGAAACTCCTATGAGATTCTAATAACTAAGAGAACTGTGGGATAAGCTTTAATACTTGTTTCTGACTTTGACTTGCTTCTCCACCTTGGTAGCATACTTCAACTACTTTAAGACTTCAACACTTCTATTCACTATCATTTCTATCTTGAAGGGGCATAACTCCGGGATTAGGATTCTTAGTGTGAAAATTGTCAAATCCTTGGAGATGAAAACTATAATTCGTCATATTCGTATCATGTGGATGGTGTTTCATCCTCCATTTGTGTCTTGCTACGCTTCCCAAATTCATCGTTAGAACCTCCTATGAGATTCAAATAACTAACAGACCTGTTGGATAAGCTATATTGCTTGTTTCTTACTTTGACTTGCTTCTCCACCTTGGTAGCATACTTTAACTACTTTAAGACTTCAACACTTCTATTCACTATCATTTCTATCTTGAAGGGTCATAACTCGCTTTCAGGATTCTTAGCTTGAAAATTGTCAAATCATTGGAAATGAAAGCTTTGATTCTTCATATTCATATCAGTGGATGTTGTTTCATCCTCCATATGTGTATTCTTGCTACAACTCCCAAATTCACCATTAGAAACTCCTATGAGATTCTAATAACTAACAGAACTTTGGGATAAGCTATATTGCTTGTTTCTTACTTTGACTTGCTTCTCCACCTTGGTAGCATACTTTAACTACTTTAAGACTTCAACACTTCTATTCACTATCATTTCTATCTTGAAGGGTCATAACTCCGTTTTTAGGATTCTTAGCTTGAAAATTGTCAAATCCTTGGAAATGAAAGCTTTGATTCTTCATATTCATATCAGTGGATGTTGTTTCATCCTCCATATGTCTCTTCTTGCTACAACTCCCAAATTCACCATTAGAAACTCCTATGAGATTCTAATAACTAAGAGAACTGTGGGATAAGCCATATTACTTTTTTCTTACTTTGACTTGCTTCTCTACCTTGGTAGCATACTTCAACTACTTTAAGACTTCAACACTTCTATTCACTATCATTTCTATCTTGAAGGGTCATAACTCCGTTATTAGGATTCTTAGCTTGAAAATTGTCAACTTAATGAAATAAAACTTTGATTCTTCATATTCTTATCAGTGGATGGTGTTTCATCCTCCATTTATGTCTTCTTGCTAAATTCCAAATTCATATTAGAAACTCCTATGAGATTCAAATAACTAACAGAACTGTGGGATAAGCTATGTTGCTTGTTTCTTTCTTTGACTTGCTTCTCCACCTTGGTAGCATACTTTAACTACTTTAAGACTTCAACACTTCTATTCACTATCATTTCTATGTTGAAGGGTCATAACTCTGTTTTTAGGATTCTTAGCTTGAAAATTGTCAAATACTTGGAAATGAAAGCTTTGATTCTTCATATTCATATCAGTGGATGTTGTTTCATCCTCCATATGTCTCTTCTTGCTACAACTCCCAAATTCACCATTAGAAACTCCTATGAGATTCTAATAACTAAGAGAACTGTGGGATAAGCCATATTACTTTTTTCTTACTTTGACTTGCTTCTCCACCTTGGTAGCATACTTCAACTACTTTAAGACCTCCCCCCTTCTATTCCCTATCATTTCTATCTTGCACGGTCATAACCCCGTTATTAGGATTCTTAGCTTGAAAATTGTCAAATCCTTTGAAATGAAAAACTTTGATTCTTGATGTTCTTAGCAGGGGATGGTGTGTCATGCTCCAGTTGTGGCTTCTCTACGCTTTCCCAAATTCACCGTTAGAAACTGCTATGAGATTCAAATAACTAACAGAACTGTGGGATAAGCTATATTGCTTTGTTTCTTACTTTGACTTGCTTCTCCACCTTGGTAGCATACTTTAACTACTTTAAGACTTCAACACTTCTATTCACTATCATTTCTATCTTGAAGGGTCATAACTTCGTTTTCAGGATTCTTAGCTTGAAAATTGTCAAATCATTGGAAATGAAAGCTTTGATTCTTCATATTCATATCAGTGGATGTTGTTTCATCCTCCATATGTGTATTCTTGCTACAACTCCCAAATTCACCATTAGAAACTCCTATGAGATTCAAATAACTAACAGAACTGTGGGATAAGCTATATTGCTTGTTTCTTACTTTGACTTGCTTCTCCACCTTGGTAGCATACTTTAACTACTTTAAGACTTCAACACTTCTATTCACTATCATTTCTATCTTGAAGGGTCATAACTCCGTTTTTAGGATTCTTAGCTTGAAAATTGTCAACACTTTGGAAATGAAAGCTTTTATTCTTCATTTTCTTATCTGTTGATGTTTTTTAATCCTCCATATGTTTCTTCTTGTTACAATTCACAAATTCACCATTAGAAACTCCTATGAGATTCTAATAACTAAGAGAACTGTGGATGTTTATACTACTTTTTTTCTTACTTTGACTTGCTTCTCCACCTTGGTAGCATACTTCAACTACTTTAAGACTTCAACACTTCTATTCACTATCATTTCTATCTTGAAGGGTCCTAACTCCGTTATTAGGATTCTTAGTTTGAAAATTGTCAAATCCTTGGAAATGAAAACTTTGATTCTTCATATTCTTATCAGTGGATGGTGTTTCATCCTCCATTTGTGTCTTCTTGCTACGTTTCCCAAATTCACCGTTAGAAACTCCTATGAGATTCTAAGAACTAATAGAACTGTGGGATAAGCTATATTGCTTGTTTCTTACTTTGACTTGCTTCTCCACCTTGGTAGCATACTTTAACTACTTTAAGACTTCAACACTTCTATTCACTATCATTTCTATCTTGAAAGGTCATAACTTCGTTTTCAGGATTCTTAGCTTGAAAATTGTCAAATCATTGGAAATGAAAGCTTTGATTCTTCATATTCATATCAGTGGATGTTGTTTCATCCTCCATATGTGTATTCTTGCTACAACTCCCAAATTCACCATTAGAAACTCCTATGAGATTCTAATAACTAACAGAACTTTGGGATAAGCTATATTGCTTGTTTCTTACTTTGACTTGCTTCTCCACCTTGGTAGCATACTTCAACTACTTTAAGACTTCAACACTTCTATTCACTATCATTTCTATCTTGAAGGGTCATAACTCCGTTTTTGGGATTCTCAGCTTAAAAATGGTCAAATCCTTGGAAATGAAAGCTTTGATTCTTCATATGCATATCAGTGGATGTTGTTTCAGCCTCCATATGTGTCTTCTAGCTACAACTCCCAAATTCACCATTAGAAACTCCTATGAGATTCAAATAACTAACAGAACTGTGGGATAAGCTATATTGCTTGTTTCTTACTTTGACTTGCTTCTCCACCTTGGTAGCATACTTTAACTACTTTAAGACTTCAACACTTCTATTCACTATCATTTCTATCTTGAAGGGTCATAACTCCGTTTTTAGGATTCTTAGCTTGAAAATTGTCAAATCCTTGGAAATGAAAGCTTTGATTCTTTATATTCATATCAGTGGATGTTGTTTCATCCTCCATATGTCTCTTCTTGCTACAACTCCCAAATTCACCATTAGAAACTCCTATGAGATTCTAATAACTAAGAGAACCGTGGGATAAGCCTATACTTTTTTTTCTTACTTTGACTTGCTTCTCCACCTTGGTAGCATACTTCAACTACCTTAAGACTTCAACACTTCTATTCACTATCATTTCTATCTTGAAGGGGTCATAACCTGTTTTTAGGATTCTTAGCTTGAAAATTGTCAAATCCTTGGAAATGAAAACTTTTGATTCTTCATATTCCTATCAGTGGATGGTGTTTCATCCTCCATTTGTGTCTTCTTCACGTGCTTCCCAAATTCACCGTTAGAAACTCCTATGAGATTCAAATAACTAACAGAACTGTGGGAAAGCTTATATTGCTTGTTTCTTACTTTGACTTGCTTCTCCACCTTAGGTAGCATACTTTAACTACTTTTAAGACTTCAACACTTCTATTCACTATCATTTCTATCTTGAAGGGTCATAACTTTGTTTTTGGATTGTTAGCTTGAAAATTGACGAATCCTTGGAAATGAAAGCTTTGCTTCTTCATATTCATATCAGTGGATGTCGTTTCATCCTCCATATGTGTATTCGTGCTACAACTCCCAAATTCACCATTAGCAACTCCTATGAGATTCTAATAACTAATAGAACTTTTGGGATAAGCTTATATTGCTTGTTTCTTACTTTGACTTGCTTCCTCCACCTTGGTAGCATACTTCTAAACTACTTTAAGACTTCAACACTTCTATTCACTATCATTTCTATCTTGAAGGGTCATAACTCCGCTTTTGGGATTCTCAGCTTGAAAATGGTCAAACTCTTCGAAATGAAAGCTTTGATTCTTCATATGCATATCCGTGGATGTTGTTTCAGCCTCCGTTTGTGTTTTCTTGCTACAACTCCCAAATTCACCATTAGAAACTCCTATGAAATTCAAATAACTAATAGAACTGTGGGATAAGCTATATTGCTTGTTTCTTACTTTGACTTCATTCACTTGGTAGCATACTTTAACTACTTTAAGACTTCAACACTTCTATTCACTATCATTTCTATCTTGAAGGGTCATAACTCCGTTTTTAGGATTCTTAGCTTGAAAATTGTCAAATCCTTGGAAATGAAAGCTTTGATTCCTTATATTCATATCAGTGGATGTTGTTTCATCCTCCATATGTCTCTTCTTGCTACAACTCCCAAATTCACCATTAGAAACTCCTATGAGATTCTAATAACTAAGAGAACTGTGGGATAAGCTTATTATCTTTTTTTTTTACTTTGACTTGCTTCCCACCTTGGTAGCATACTTCAACTACTTTAAGACTTCAACACTTCTATTCACTATCATTTCTATCTTGAAGGGTCATAACTCCGCTATTAGGATTCTTAGCTTGAAAACGGTCATATCCTTGTCAGTGAAAGCATTGATTCTTCATATTCCTATCAGTGATGGTGTTTCATCCTCCATTTGTGTCTTTCTTACATGCCCAAAATTCACCGTTAGAAACTCCTATGAGATTCAAATAACTAACAGAACTGTGGGATAAGCTTATATTGCTTGTTTCTTACTTTGACTTGCTTCTCCACCTTGGTAGCATACTTTAACTACTTTAAGACTTCAACACTTCTATTCACTATCATTTCTATCTTGAAGGGTCATAACTTCGTTTTCAGGATTCTTAGCTTGAAAATTGTCAAATCATTGGAAATGAAAGCTTTGATTCTTCATATTCATATCAGTGGATGTTGTTTCATCCTCCATATGTGTATTCTTGCTACAACTCCCAAATTCACCATTAGAAACTCCTATGAGATTCTAATAACTAATGGAACTTTGGGATAAGCTTATATTGCTTTTTCTTTTACTTTGACTTGCTTCTCCCACCTTGGTAGCATACTTTAACTACTTTAAGACTTCAACACTTCTATTCACTATCATTTCTATCTTGAAGGGTCATAACTCTGTTTTTAGGATTCTTAGCTTGAAAATTGTCAAATCCTTGGAAATGAAAGCTTTGATTCTTCAAATTCATATCAGTGGATGTTGTTTCATCCTCCATATGTGTATTCTTGCTACAACTCCCAAATTCACCATTAGAAACTCCTATGAGATTCAAATAACTAACAGAACTGTGGGATAAGCTATATTGCTTGTTTCTTACTTTGACTTGCTTCTCCACTTTGGTAGCATACATTAATTACTTAAAGACTTCAACACTTCTATTCACTATCATTTCTATGTTGAAGGGTCATAGCTCCGCTTTTTGGCTTCTTAGGTAGAAATTTGTCAAATCCTTGGAAATGAAAGCTTTGATTCTTCATATTCATATCAGTGGATGTTGTTTCATCCTCCATACGTATATTCTTGCTACAACCCCCAAATTCAACTTTAGAAACTCCTATGAGATTCAAATAACTAATGGAACATAGATAAGCTATATTGCTTGTTTCTTTACTTTGACTTGCTTCTCCACCTTGGTAGCATACTTCAACTACTTTAAGACTTCAACACTTCTATTCACTATCATTTCTATCTTGAAGTGGCATAACGCCGTTGTTAGGATTCTGAGCGTGAAAATTGTCAAATCTTTGGAAGGGAAAGCTTTGGTTCGTCATGTTCATATCAGTGGATGTTGTTTCATCCTCCATATGTGTATTCTTGCTACAAATAAAAACTTCACCATTAGAAACTCCTATGAGATTCTAATAACTAACAGAACTGTGGGATAAGCTATATTACTTTTTTCTTACTTTGACTTGCTTCTCCACCTTGGTAGCATACTTTAACTACTTTAAGACTTCAACACTTCTATTCACTATCATTTCTATCTTGAAGGGTCATAACTCCGTTTTTAGGATTCTTAGCTTGAAAATTTTTCAAATCCTTGGAAATGAAAGCTTTGATTCTTCATATTCATATCAGTGGATGTTGTTTCATCCTCCATATGTGTATTCTTGCTACAACTCCCAAATTCACCATTAGAAACTCCTATGAGATTCAAATAACTAACAGAACTGTGGGATAAGCTATATTGCTTGTTTCTTACTTTGACTTGCTTCTCCACCTTGGTAGCATACATTGATTGGTTAAAGACTTCAGCACTTCTATTCACTATCATTTCTATGTTGAAGGGTCATAACTCCGTTTTTAGGATTCTTAGCTTGAAAATTGTCAAATCCTTGGAAATGAAAGCTTTGATTCTTCATATTCATATCAGTGGATGTTGTTTCATCCTCCATATGTCTCTTCTTGCTACAACTCCCAAATTCACCATTAGAAACTCCTATGAGATTCTAATAACTAAGAGAACTGTGGGATAAGCCATATTACTTTTTTCTTACTTTGACTTGCTTCTCCACCTTGGTAGCATACTTCAACTACTTTAAGACTTCAACACTTCTATTCACTATCATTTCTATCTTGAAGGGTCATAACTCCGTTTTTAGGATTCTTAGCTTGAAAATTGTCAAATCCTTGGAAATGAAAGCTTTGATTCTTCATATTCATATCAGTGGATGTTGTTTCATCCTCCATATGTGTATTCTTGCTACAACTCCCAAATTCACCATTAGAAACTCCTATGAGATTCTAATAACTAACAGAACTGTGGGATAAGCTATATTACTTTTTTCTTACTTTGACTTGCTTCTCCACCTTGGTAGCATACTTCAACTACTTTAAGACTTCAACACTTCTATTCACTATCATTTCTATCTTGAAGGGTCATAACTCCGTTTTTAGAATTCTTAGCTTGAAAATTGTCAAATCCTTGGAAATGAAAACTTTGATTCTTCATATTCTTATCAGTGGATGGTGTTTCATCCTCCATTTGTGTCTTCTTGCTACGTTTCCCAAATTCACCGTTAGAAACTCCTATGAGATTCAAATAACTAACAGAACTGTGGGATAAGCTATATTGCTTGTTTCTTACTTTGACTTGCTTCTCCACCTTGGTAGCATACTTTAACTACTTTAAGACTTCAACACTTCTATTCACTATCATTTCTATCTTGAAGGGTCCTGACTAGCGTCTTAGGATTCTTAGCTTGAAAATTGTCAAATCCATGGAAATGAAAGCTTTGATTCTTCATATTCATATCAGTGGATGTTGTTTCATCCTCCATATGTGTATTCTTGCTACAACTCCCAAATTCACCATTAAAAACTCCTATGAGATTCTAATAACTAACAGAACTTTGGGATAAGCTATATTGCTTGTTTCTTACTTTGACTTGCTTCTCCACCTTGGTAGCATACTTTAACTACTTTAAGACTTCAACACTTCTATTCACTATCATTTCTATCTTGAAGGGTCATAACTCCGTTTTTAGGATTCTTAGCTTGAAAATTGTCAAATCCTTGGAAATGAAAGCTTTGATTCTTCAAATTCATATCAGTGGATGTTGTTTCATCCTCCATATGTGTATTCTTGCTACAACTCCCAAATTCACCATTAGAAACTCCTATGAGATTCAAATAACTAACAGAACTGTGGGATAAGCTATATTGCTTGTTTCTTACTTTGACTTGCTTCTCCACCTTGGTAGCATACATTAATTACTTGAAGACTTCAACACTTCTATTCACTATCTGTTCTAGCTTGCAGCGTGATCACCCTGCTTTTAGGATTCTTAGCTTGACAGATTTTCAAATCCTTGGAAATGAAAGCTTTGATTCTTCATATTCATATCAGTGGATGTTGTTTCATCCTCCACGTATATTCTTGCTACAACTCCCAAATTCAACTTAGAAACTCCTATGAGATTCAAATAACTAACAGAACTATGGGATAAGTTATATTGCTTGTTTCTTACTTTGACTTGCTTCTCCACCTTGGTAGCATACTTCAACTACTTTAAGACTTCAACACTTCTATTCACTATCATTTCTATCTTGAAGGGTCATAACTCCGTTTTTAGGATTCTTAGCTTGAAAATTGTCAAATCCTTGGAAATGAAAGCTTTGATTCTTCATATTCATATCAGTGGATGTTGTTTCATCCTCCATATATGAATTCTTGCTACAACTCCCAAATTCACCATTAGAAACTCCTATGAGATTCTAATAACTAAGAGAACTGTGGGATAAGCTATATTACTTTTTTCTTACTTTGACTTGCTTCTCCACCTTGGTAGCATACTTCAACTACTTTAAGACTTCAACACTTCTATTCACTATCATTTCTATCTTGAAGGGTCATAACTCCGTTTTTAGGATTCTTAGCTTGAAAATTGTCAAATCCTTGGAAATGAAAGCTTTGATTCTTCATATTCATATCAGTGGATGTTGTTTCATCCTCCATATGTGTATTCTTGCTACAACTCCCAAATTCACCATTAGAAACTCCTATGAGATTCAAATAACTAACAGAACTGTGGGATAAGTTATATTGCTTGTTTCTTACTTTGACTTGCTTCTCCACCTTGGTAGCATACATTAATTACTTAAAGACTTCAACACTTCTATTCACTATCATTTCTATGTTGAAGGGTCATAACTCCGTTTTTAGGATTCTTAGCTTGAAAATTGTCAAATCCTTGGAAATGAAAGCTTTGATTCTTCATATTCATATCAGTGGATGTTGTTTCATCCTCCATATGTCTCTTCTTGCTACAACTCCCAAATTCACCATTAGAAACTCCTATGAGATTCTAATAACTAAGAGAACTGTGGGATAAGCCATATTACTTTTTTCTTACTTTGACTTGCTTCTCCACCTTGGTAGCATACTTCAACTAGTTTAATACTTCAACACTTCTATTCACTATCATTTCTATCTTGAAGGGTCATAACTCCGTTTTTAGGATTCTTAGCTTGAAAATTGTCAAATCCTTGGAAATGAAAGCTTTGATTCTTCATATTCATATCAGTGGATGTTGTTTCATCCTCCATATGTGTATTCTTGCTACAACTCCCAAATTCACCATTAGAAACTCCTATGAGATTCAAATAACTAACAGAACTGTGGGATAAGCTATATTGCTTGTTTCTTACTTTGACTTGCTTCTCCACCTTGGTAGCATACATAAGTTGCTTTACCGATCCAACACTTCTATTCACTATCATTTCTATGTTGAAGGGTCATAACTCTGTTTTTTAGGATTCTTAGCTTGAAACTTGTCAAATCCTTGGAAATGAAAGCTTTGATTCTTCATATTCATATCAGTGTATGTTGTTTCATCCTCCATATGTTATTCTTGCTACAACTCCCAAATTCACCTTAGAAACTCCTATGAGATTCAAATAACTAACAGAACTGTGGATAAGCTTATATTGCTTGTTTCTTACTTTGACTTGCTTCTCCATTATTACACTTCTTGACATATATCATTTCTATCTTGAAAATATCCAACTTTTTTAGGATTCTTAGCTTGAAAATTTTTCAAATCCTTGGAAATGAAAGCTTTGATTCTTCATATTCATATCAGTGGATGTTGTTTCATCCTCCATATGTGTATTCTTGCTACAACTCCCAAATTCACCATTAGAAACTCCTATGAGATTCAAATAACTAACAGAACTGTGGGATAAGCTATATTGCTTGTTTCTTACTTTGACTTGCTTCTCCACCTTGGTAGCATACATTAATTACTTAAAGACTTCAACACTTCTATTCACTATCATTTCTATCTTGAAGGGTCATAACTTTGTTTTAGGATTCTTAGCTTGAAAATTGTCAAATCCTTGGAAATGAAAGCTTTGATTCTTCATATTCATATCAGTGGATGTTGTTTCATCCTCCATATGTATATTCTTGCTACAACTCCCAAATTCACCATTAGAAACTCCTATGAGATTCTTAGAACTAACAGAACTATGGGATAAGCTATAATGCTTGTTTCTTACTTTGACTTGCTTCTCCACCTTGGTAGCATACTTCAACTACTTTAAGACTTCAACACTTCTATTCACTATCATTTCTATCTTGAAGGGTCATAACTCCGTTTTTAGGATTCTTAGCTTGAAAATTGTCAAATCCTTGGAAATGAAAGCTTTGATTCTTCATATTCATATCAGTGGATGTTGTTTCATCCTCCATATGTGTATTCTTGCTACAACTCCCAAATTCACCATTAGAAACTCCTATGAGATTCAAATAACTAACAGAACTGTGGGATAAGCTATATTACTTGTTTCTTACTTTGACTTGCTTCTCCACCTTGGTAGCATACTTTAACTACTTTAAGACTTCAACACTTCTATTCACTATCATTTCTATCTTGAAGGGTCATAACTCCATTTTTGGGATTCTCAGCTTAAAAATGGTCAAATCCTGGGAAATGAAAGCTTTGATTCTTCATATTCTTATCAGTGGATGTTGTTTCATCCTCCATATGTGTATTCTTGCTACAACTCCCAAATTCACCATTAGAAACTCCTATGAGATTCAAATAACTAACAGAACTGTGGGATAAGCTATATTGCTTGTTTCTTACTTTGACTTGCTTCTCCACCTTGGTAGCATACTTTAACTACTTTAAGACTTCAACACTTCTATTCACTATCATTTCTATCTTGAAGGGTCATAACTCGGTTTTTAGGATTCTTAGCTTGAAAATTGTCAAATCCTTGGAAATGAAAGCTTTGATTCTTCATATTCATATCAGTGGATGTTGTTTCATCCTCCATATGTCTCTTCTTGCTACAACTCCCAAATTCACCATTAGAAACTCCTATGAGATTCTAATAACTAATGGAACCGGGCATAAGCTATATTACTTTTTTCTTACTTTGACTTGCTTCTCCACCTTGGTAGCATACATCAACTACTTTAAGACTTCAACACTTCCGGTCACTAGCATTGCTATCTTGAAGGGTCATACCCGCGGTTTGCGGATTCTTAGCTTGAAAATTGTCAAATCCTAAGAAATGAAAGCTTTGATTCTTCATATTCATATCAGTGGATGTTGTTTCATCCTCCATATGTGTATTCTTGCTACAACTCCCAAATTCACCATTAGAAACTCCTATGAGATTCAAATAACTAACAGAACTGTGGGATAAGCTATATTGCTTGTTTCTTACTTTGACTTGCTTCTCCACCTTGGTAGCATACATTAATTACTTAAAGACTTCAACACTTCTATTCACTATCATTTCTATGTTGAAGGGTCATAACTCCGTTATTAGGATTCTTAGCTTGAAAATTGTCAAATCCTTGGAAATGAAAGCTTTGATTCTTCATATTCATATCAGTGGATGTTGTTTCATCCTCCATACGTATATTCTTGCTACAACTCCCAAATTCAACTTTAGAAACTCCTATGAGATTCAAATAACTAACAGAACTGTGGGATAAGCTATATTGCTTGTTTCTTACTTTGACTTGCTTCTCCACCTTGGTAGCATACTTCAACTACTTTAAGACTTCAACACTTCTATTCACTATCATTTCTATCTTGAAGGGTCATAACTCCGTTTTTAGGATTCTTAGCTTGAAAATTGTCAAATCCTTAGAAATGAAAGCTTTGATTCTTCATATTCATATCAGTGGATGTTGTTTCATCCTCCATATGTGTATTCTTGCTACAACTCCCAAATTCACCATTAGAAACTCCTATGAGATTCAAATAACTAACAGAACTGTGGGATAAGCTATATTGCTTGTTTCTTACTTTGACTTGCTTCTCCACCTTGGTAGCATACATTAATTACTTAAAGACTTCAACACTTCTATTCACTATCATTTCTATGTTGAAGGGTCATAACTCTGTTTTAGGATTCTTAGCTTGAAAATTGTCAAATCCTTGGAAATGAAAGCTTTGATTCTTCATATTCATATCAGTGGATGTTGTTTCATCCTCCATACGTATATTCTTGCTACAACTCCCAAATTCAACTTTAGAAACTCCTATGAGATTCAAATAACTAACAGAACTGTGGGATAAGCTATATTGCTTGTTTCTTACTTTGACTTGCTTCTCCACCTTGGTAGCATACTTCAACTACTTTAAGACTTCAACACTTCTATTCACTATCATTTCTATCTTGAAGGGTCATAACTCCGTTTTTAGGATTCTTAGCTTGAAAATTGTCAAGTCATTGGAAATGAAAGCTTTGATTCTTCATATTCATATCAGTGGATGTTGTTTCATCCTCCATATGTGTATTCTTGCTACAACTCCCAAATTCACCATTAGAAACTCCTATGAGATTCTAATAACTAACAGAACTTTGGGATAAGCTATATTGCTTGTTTCTTACTTTGACTTGCTTCTCCACCTTGGTAGCATACTTTAACTACTTTAAGACTTCAACACTTCTATTCACTATCATTTCTATCTTGAAGGGTCATAACTCCATTTTTGGGATTCTCAGCTTAAAAATGGTCAAATCCTTGGAAATGAAAGCTTTGATTCTTCATATGCATATCAGTGGATGTTGTTTCAGCCTCCATATGTGTCTTCTAGCTACAACTCCCAAATTCACCATTAGAAACTCCTATGAGATTCAAATAACTAACAGAACTGTGGGATAAGCTATATTGCTTGTTTCTTACTTTGACTTGCTTCTCCACCTTGGTAGCATACTTTAACTACTTTAAGACTTCAACACTTCTATTCACTATCATTTCTATCTTGAAGGGTCATAACTCCGTTTTTAGGATTCTTAGCTTGAAAATTGTCAAATCCTTGGAAATGAAAGCTTTGATTCTTCATATTCATATCAGTGGATGTTGTTTCATCCTCTATATGTCTCTTCTTGTTACAACTCCCAAATTCACCATTAGAAACTCCTATGAGATTCTAATAACTAAGAGAACTGTGGGATAAGCCATATTACTTTTTTCTTACTTTGACTTGCTTCTCCACCTTGGTAGCATACTTCAACTACTTTAATACTTCAACACTTCTATTCACTATCATTTCTATCTTGAAGGGTCATAACTCCGTTTTTAGGATTCTTAGCTTGAAAATTGTCAAATCCTTGGAAATGAAAGCTTTGATTCTTCATATTCATATCAGTGGATGTTGTTTCATCCTCCATATGTGTCTTCTTGCTACGTTTCCCAAATTCACCGTTAGAAACTCCTATGAGATTCAAATAACTAACAGAACTGTGGGATAAGCTATATTGCTTGTTTCTTACTTTGACTTGCTTCTCCACCTTGGTAGCATACTTTAACTACTTTAAGACTTCAACACTTCTATTCACTATCATTTCTATCTTGAAGGGTCATAACTTCGTTTTCAGGATTCTTAGCTTGAAAATTGTCAAATCATTGGAAATGAAAGCTTTGATTCTTCATATTCATATCAGTGGATGTTGTTTCATCCTCCATATGTGTATTCTTGCTACAACTCCCAAATTCACCATTAGAAACTCCTATGAGATTCTAATAACTAACAGAACTTTGGGATAAGCTATATTGCTTGTTTCTTACTTTGACTTGCTTCTCCACCTTGGTAGCATACTTTAACTACTTTAAGACTTCAACACTTCTATTCACTATCATTTCTATCTTGAAGGGTCATAACTCCGTTTTTGGGATTCTCAGCTTAAAAATGGTCAAATCCTTGGAAATGAAAGCTTTGATTCTTCATATGCATATCAGTGGATGTTGTTTCAGCCTCCATATGTGTCTTCTAGCTACAACTCCCAAATTCACCATTAGAAACTCCTATGAGATTCAAATAACTAACAGAACTGTGGGATAAGCTATATTGCTTGTTTCTTACTTTGACTTGCTTCTCCACCTTGGTAGCATACTTTAACTACTTTAAGACTTCAACACTTCTATTCACTATCATTTCTATCTTGAAGGGTCATAACTCCGTTTTTAGGATTCTTAGCTTGAAAATTGTCAAATCCTTGGAAATGAAAGCTTTGATTCTTCATATTCATATCAGTGGATGTTGTTTCATCCTCCATATGTCTCTTCTTGCTACAACTCCCAAATTCACCATTAGAAACTCCTATGAGATTCTAATAACTAAGAGAACTGTGGGATAAGCCATATTACTTTTTTCTTACTTTGACTTGCTTCTCCACCTTGGTAGCATACTTCAACTACTTTAAGACTTCAACACTTCTATTCACTATCATTTCTATCTTGAAGGGTCATAACTCCGTTATTAGGATTCTTAGCTTGAAAATTGTCAAATCCTTGGAAATGAAAACTTTGATTCTTCATATTCTTATCAGTGGATGGTGTTTCATCCTCCATTTGTGTCTTCTTGCTACGTTTCCCAAATTCACCGTTAGAAACTCCTATGAGATTCAAATAACTAACAGAACTGTGGGATAAGCTATATTGCTTGTTTCTTACTTTGACTTGCTTCTCCACCTTGGTAGCATACTTTAACTACTTTAAGACTTCAACACTTCTATTCACTATCATTTCTATCTTGAAGGGTCATAACTTCGTTTTCAGGATTCTTAGCTTGAAAATTGTCAAATCATTGGAAATGAAAGCTTTGATTCTTCATATTCATATCAGTGGATGTTGTTTCATCCTCCATATGTGTATTCTTGCTACAACTCCCAAATTCACCATTAGAAACTCCTATGAGATTCAAATAACTAACAGAACTGTGGGATAAGCTATATTGCTTGTTTCTTACTTTGATTTGCTTCTCCACCTTGGTAGCATACATTAATTACTTAAAGACTTCAACACTTCTATTCACTATCATTTCTATGTTGAAGGGTCATAACTCTGTTTTTAGGATTCTTAGCTTGAAAATTGTCAAATCCTTGGAAATGAAAGCTTTGATTCTTCATATTCATATCAGTGGATGTTGTTTCATCCTCCATAATGATATATCTTGCTACAACTCCCAAATTCAACTTTAGAAACTCCTATGAGATTCAAATAACTAACAGAACTGTGGGATAAGCTATATTGCTTGTTTCTTACTTTGACTTGCTTCTCCACCTTGGTAGCATACTTCAACTACTTTAAGACTTCAACACTTCTATTCACTATCATTTCTATCTTGAAGGGTCATAACTCCGTTTTTAGGATTCTTAGCTTGAAAATTGTCAAGTCATTGGAAATGAAAGCTTTGATTCTTCATATTCATATCAGTGGATGTTGTTTCATCCTCCATATGTGTATTCTTGCTACAACTCCCAAATTCACCATTAGAAACTCCTATGAGATTCTAATAACTAACAGAACTTTGGGATAAGCTATATTGCTTGTTTCTTACTTTGACTTGCTTCTCCACCTTGGTAGCATACTTTAACTACTTTAAGACTTCAACACTTCTATTCACTATCATTTCTATCTTGAAGGGTCATAACTCCGTTTTTGGGATTCTCAGCTTAAAAATGGTCAAATCCTTGGAAATGAAAGCTTTGATTCTTCATATGCATATCAGTGGATGTTGTTTCAGCCTCCATATGTGTCTTCTAGCTACAACTCCCAAATTCACCATTAGAAACTCCTATGAGATTCAAATAACTAACAGAACTGTGGGATAAGCTATATTGCTTGTTTCTTACTTTGACTTGCTTCTCCACCTTGGTAGCATACTTTAACTACTTTAAGACTTCAACACTTCTATTCACTATCATTTCTATCTTGAAGGGTCATAACTCCGTTTTTAGGATTCTTAGCTTGAAAATTGTCAAATCCTTGGAAATGAAAGCTTTGATTCTTCATATTCATATCAGTGGATGTTGTTTCATCCTCCATATGTGTATTCTTGCTACAACTCCCAAATTCACCATTAGAAACTCCTATGAGATTCTAATAACTAAGAGAACTGTGGGATAAGCCATATTACTTTTTTCTTACTTTGACTTGCTTCTCCACCTTGGTAGCATACTTCAACTACTTTAAGACTTCAACACTTCTATTCACTATCATTTCTATCTTGAAGGGTCATAACTCCGTTTTTAGGATTCTTTGCTTGAAAATTGTCAAATCATTGGAAATGAAAGCTTTGATTCTTCATATTCATATCAGTGGATGTTGTTTCATCTTCCATATGTGTATTCTTGCTACAACTCCCAAATTCACCATTAGAAACTCCTATGAGATTCAAATAACTAACAGAACTGTGGGATAAGCTATATTGCTTGTTTCTTACTTTGACTTGCTTCTCCACCTTGGTAGCATACATTAATTACTTAAAGACTTCAACACTTCTATTCACTATCATTTCTATGTTGAAGGGTCATAACTCTGTTTTTAGGATTCTTAGCTTGAAAATTGTCAAATCCTTGGAAATGAAAGCTTTGATTCTTCATATTCATATCAGTGGATGTTGTTTCATCCTCCATACGTATATTCTTGCTACAACTCCCAAATTCAACTTTAGAAACTCCTATGAGATTCAAATAACTAACAGAACTGTGGGATAAGCTATATTGCTTGTTTCTTACTTTGACTTGCTTCTCCACCTTGGTAGCATACTTCAACTACTTTAAGACTTCAACACTTCTATTCACTATCATTTCTATCTTGAAGGGTCATAACTCCGTTTTTAGGATTCTTAGCTTGAAAATTGTCAAGTCATTGGAAATGAAAGCTTTGATTCTTCATATTCATATCAGTGGATGTTGTTTCATCCTCCATATGTGTATTCTTGCTACAACTCCCAAATTCACCATTAGAAACTCCTATGAGATTCTAATAACTAACAGAACTTTGGGATAAGCTATATTGCTTGTTTCTTACTTTGACTTGCTTCTCCACCTTGGTAGCATACTTTAACTACTTTAAGACTTCAACACTTCTATTCACTATCATTTCTATCTTGAAGGGTCATAACTCCCTTTTTGGGATTCTCAGCTTAAAAATGGTCAAATCCTTGGAAATGAAAGCTTTGATTCTTCATATGCATATCAGTGGATGTTGTTTCAGCCTCCATATGTGTCTTCTAGCTACAACTCCCAAATTCACCATTAGAAACTCCTATGAGATTCAAATAACTAACAGAACTGTGGGATAAGCTATATTGCTTGTTTCTTACTTTGACTTGCTTCTCCACCTTGGTAGCATACTTTAACTACTTTAAGACTTCAACACTTCTATTCACTATCATTTCTATCTTGAAGGGTCATAACTCCATTTTTAGGATTCTTAGCTTGAAAATTGTCAAATCCTTGGAAATGAAAGCTTTGATTCTTCATATTCATATCAGTGGATGTTGTTTCATCCTCCATATGTCTCTTCTTGCTACAACTCCCAAATTCACCATTAGAAACTCCTATGAGATTCTAATAACTAAGAGAACTGTGGGATAAGCCATATTACTTTTTTCTTACTTTGACTTGCTTCTCCACCTTGGTAGCATACTTCAACTACTTTAAGACTTCAACACTTCTATTCACTATCATTTCTATCTTGAAGGGTCATAACTCCGTTTTTAGGATTCTTTGCTTGAAAATTGTCAAATCCTTGGAAATGAAAGCTTTGATTCTTCATATTCTTATCACTGGATGTTGTTTCATCCTCCATATGTGAATTATTGCTACATTTCCCAAATTCACCGTTAGAAACTGCTATGAGATTCAAATAACTAACAGAACTGTGGGATAAGCTATATTGCTTGTTTCTTACTTTGACTTGCTTCTCCACCTTGGTAGCATACTTTAACTACTTTTAGACTTCAACACTTCTATTCACTATGATAAGATCTCCCTAGATCAACTCTGATTTAGGCTGTGTCGACGTGAGGATGTTGATGAGGGTGGAGGCGCGACGTTGAGAGTGGAGGTGCGGTGGTAGTGATGTGATCGGATGGAGCCTGGGCGTGATTACTTGGAGAACTGGTTGGTGATTGTTATGGATAGATGTTTTGATGGTAAGATGATTTAGAACAGGTAGCAGAATTTCTTGATCACAAAGTGTTGAGAAATTCGTATTCAATGAAGATATTTCACGAATCAAAGTGAGGGAAGAAATCAAACTTTCAGTTTTTTTCATAAATTCTTCGCTGCTTAACAATGATCACGCCACTAGGGTTTTATAACACAACCCTAGTTAAAACGCAGACCTAATTAATAAAAGGAAACATCCTGTAGTTTTTTTGTAAAATAAACAACAAGCAGTTTTTAATTTAAAACAGAAACAGCGAGGCGTCCCTTCCCACAGGAACCTAGTTATGCGCGCTCTAAAATACTAAGTACAAAGTCACTGTGACTTGTACATTATTACCCACTAGCAATGACTCCTAAATAACTCGACGTAGTGATTCATCTGCCTCATTAAAAACCATGCTGAGAAAACCCATTGGGATAAAACTCATCATGGGAAAAAGAGTACAGATTCCTCACCTAAGTTACTTAGTCATCATTACCGGGTGCAGTCTTCATAGTGGTGATGTTGAAGACTTGAATCATCGGTAGATTGAATGCTCCTTCGGCTTTGAGCGAATTAGCTTCCTTTGCCATCTCCTTTGCTCTGGACCGAGGGATCCTCACAACTATCTCTGGTTCTTCCTCAGCTCCAGTTCCTCAGCTCCCTTGCTATCCATGATCATATCATCCCCTCCCTCTTGAAAAGGATTTGTCCTCAAATCTGTATCTGCAATATAGGGAAGCAAGTCAGACACATTGAACGATGGAGATATGTTATACTTACCTTGGAAGTCAATCTGATAAGCATTGTTGTTGATCCTCTTGATGACTTCAAATGGTCCGTCAACCCGTGGCATAAGCTTGCTCTTCCTCTCTTCCGGGAATCTTCCTTCCTTTTTAGTAAATGAACCCACACCAAGTCGCCTTCTTCGAAGATCATCTCCTTTCTGCCCTTGTTTGCTTGTTTTTCGTACTGCTTAGTCCTCTTCTCGATATTCTCCTTAGCCTTAGCGTGTATCTTCCTCACCTGTTCAGCTTTTTTCTTGCCATCTAAACTACATTTCACACTTAACGGCAAAGGAATCAATTCTAGAGGTGATTGTGGATTAAACCCATAAACAATTTCAAAAGGGGAAAAGAGAGTTGCAGAATGCTTAGTGTGATTGTAGGCAAACTCCACGTGTGGTAAGCACTCTTCCCATGACTTGATATTACTTTTTACCAACGCCCTGAGAAGTGTAGACAATGTTCTGTTCACCACTTCTGTTTGACCGCTCCCGAGGATGACACGTCGTTGAAAATGTCAGCTTGGTTCCTAGTTTAACCCATAAGGTTCTCCAGAAGTGCCCTAGAAACTTGGTATCTCGGTCTGAGACTATCTCTTGAGGCATGCCATGTAGACGCATTTATTTCCTCGAAAAACAAGTTAGCTACAACAGCATCATCCGTCTTTGTGACTAGCAATGAAGTGAGCCATCTTGCTGAACCTCGTCAACAACCACAAATATAGAATCTCTACCATTTCTGGTTCGAGGTAAGCCAAGTACAAAATCCATAGAAATATGAGTCCAAGGTTGAGAAGGGATAGGGAGAGGAGTGTACAAACCGTGAGGCTGCACCTTACTTTTTTGCCATTTTACAAACAGCACACCTAGAACAAACCTTCTCGACGCCTGTCTTCATATTTTGGCCAAGAAGTGATTTTTTTCCAAATTGCACCAGATAGGAGTCCACCTCCTTCAAATAGTTCCCTAATAACTGGGATGCATACCATCACTGTAGAATAAATATCCTGCCTGTCTAAAATAATTTTCAAAAGCAAACTTATGGCATTTGCCATAGCTCTCAACAAAATCAAGGTCAGTCTCAGACAGGTCTATGATATGTTCAAACCCATGTAATTTCGATGTTAACGTAGAAACAAGAGTATTCTCTCGGATAATGCATCTGCACTACATTATCCTTACCCTTCTTGTACCTAACAATGTGTGGGAACGTATCACTGAACCCCATCCACCGGGCGCGGCTCTTGTTGAGCTGCTGACGTCCCTCGAGGTGCTTCAATTCCTCGTGGTCAGCCTGAATAACAAGCTCCTTAGGCCATAAGTAATGTTGCCACGTCTCGAAGGGCTCGAACCAATGCGTATAACTCCTTGTCATAAGTGGGATAATTCAGCGTTGATCCTCCTAATTTCACCTTGAAATATGCGATTGGTTTCTTATCCTCGCATAAGAACTGCTCCAATACCTAAGCCAGACGCATCACATTCAATCTCAAAGGTTTTCATAAAATCGGGAAGTACTAAAAGAGGGAATTGATAAGCTTCTCTTTAAGGGCTGTAAAGCCTGCTCTTGGGCGTCTCCCCACTTGAACCCCACGCCTTTCTTGATGACTTCATGTGTAGCAATGGTGCTAAAATCTCTCACAAACCGCCTATAAAAGCTCACTAGTCCATGGAAGCTCCCGACTTCTCCCACGTTCTTAGGGGCTGGCCATTCCTTGATTGCCTTTATTTTCTCCTCATCTACCTTCACACCATCTGCACTTACTACAAAGCCTAGGAAAACAACTTCATTAGTGCAGAAAGCACATTTAGAGCGATTAGCAAAAAGAGATTGAGAACGAAGACCATCTAGAACCCTCCGGATGTGTTCTAAATGCTCCTCCAAACCTTTGCTTGTAGATGAGTATATCATCAAAGTAGACTACCACGAAGACTCCTATGAACTGTCTTAAGGCGTGATTCATTAAAGCTTATGAAGGTGCTAGGAGCATTGGTGAGACCAAACGGCATGACTAACCATTCATACAGCCCCCGCTTGGTCTTGAAAGCGCTCTTCCACTCATCCCCTTCCTTCATTCTGATCTGGTGATACCCACTCTTCAAATCGATCTTGGAGAAGATTGTTGATCCACACAACTCATCTAGCATATCGTCAAACCTTGGAATCGGATGTCCAGACTTTTACGGCTATGTTATTGCTTGCTCTGCAGTCTACACACATCCTCCATGTTCTATCTTTTTTCGGAACTAACAAGACTGGTACTGCGCATGGACTCAAGCTCTCTCTGATATGTCCTTTAATCATTAGCTCTTCTACTTGCTTCTGAAGCTCCTTTGTCTCTATGGGATTTGTTCTGTACGCTGGTCTGTTCGGGAGTGCTGATCCTGGCACTAAATCTATCTGGTGCTCTATCCCACGGATTGGAGGTAGTCCATTTGAAAAAATTGAAACCCTTTTTATTGGATGATCATAATACTTCTCAAAAATCGAAATTCTTGATCAATGGAGGAACAATATCACCATTTTTGTTCAATAAGATACCAAAGTGGATGATTTATCTCTTCTGGAAAAACATCCACGTATTCCTGCAAAATCTCATTCATAGCACTAGGTAGCTCCTGTGAAAGATTAGTACTAACAAGGGATTCCTTGTATATGAACATAAACGTAGTCATTTCAGGATCAAAGAGTTTAGAGAATTCACTGTGATTAATGTAGAGGCTGTTGGAAACTTGCTCTCTCCCGGGGTTCATATATGGAGCTGATCCTCGATAGATTTCACCTGGTGTGAGTGGGAGAAGAGTGACCTATGCCCCTTGAACTCATATGAATGCTTGTTGGTATAACCATTATGCATAACCCTTCTCACAAACTGCCATGGTCTGCCTAATAAAACGTGACTAGACTTCATAGGAATCACATCACAGAGCAGTTCATCTTCATACTTCCCAATTGCTAGTTTGACTAACACTTGCTGCGAAACGGTCAAAGCTCCTTTGTTGTTCAACCACTGTAGCTGGTAGGGTCTGGGATGTGAAGTGGTCTTAAGATTGAGCTTCTTTACCATCTCTTCACTAGCAGCATTGGTGCAGCTACCTCCAGCTACAATCAACGGCAAGACTTTGTCCTGAACTACACACCTAGTGTGGAAGAGATTCTCACGCTGTCCTCTATCGTCGGGATGAACCTGAACACTCAAAGTCCTGCGTGCTACCAACATCTCTCCAATGGGTGCTGATTCTTCTGCTTCTTCTAGATCAAGATCAGTTTCGCTTTCTGAACTATCCTGCGGTATAATCTCTCCCCCTTCCCGAAGCAGAAACATTTTTATATTCGGACAGTCCTGGGAGTAATGTCCCATGCCTTGACACTTGAAGCACCTAACCTGACTAGTAGCAGCTCCAGCCCTGGGTTTAAATTCGGTCTTAACCCCTTCTTTAACTGTCGTAGGCGCTGGCTTAGTGTCCTTGGTATAGATAGGTTTGTTGAGCTCTCTTGGCTTAGGGATGTTGGACGAGAAAGTGGGTCTTCCGATTTTTCTCTTAATTTGTGATTCAATCAGCTCTGCCTTATGTACCATCTCTTGTACATCCTCATAATTCTGCAGCTCCACTTTATCTTGAATCACTCTGTTTAGTCCCCCAAGGAACCTAGACGCCACCATATCTTCACTCTCGCTCAGATCAGCCCTGATCATTAAAGTTTCAAGCTCCTGATAATAGTCTCTAACTGACTTCCAGATTCTTGGATGAGACGCCTCACTTGTTAAGAATTTCTCTCTCGATAATGCGACTGGAACCACCCTCTTCCTCATTTGCACCACAAGCAGTTCCAAAGTAGTAACCGGAGGATCTCTATCTCCCTGCCTGGACATTCCCCGCTGTTACCACCACAAGAGCGCATAACCACTGCATTCTGAGACAGCAATCTTCACCTTATTGCGCTCATAAGTTCCTTGGACCAGAAAATTAGATTCCATCTTCCTTTCCCAGCTTTAAATAAACCTCTCGGATCGTTGGTGCCATAAAAAGGTGGCTACTGAATCTTGATATGGTTCAGTTGCTGTCTCAAAGGATCAAAGTCTCGCCATTGACTTTGGTCTGCTCTCTTCTCGCGGTTCTCCTACTATGCGTAGAGGCCTCTTCTTCATCAGAATATTGTACTTCGGAGTTTCCCGTGAATGCTCTATGCCCAGCAACATACTCTTCTCTGTGCTGTCGACTAGATGGATACCTCTCAGCCCTAGAACCAGCTTGTCTCCTCCTCGATTAAACACGGTTTCCCTACCTACATGAGGTGATCTAACAGTTCTGGCACGGGATCGCTTAGAGGGTGATCCTACATGTGACTTGCCCTTGGCAAGGCGGATAGCTTCATTAGGACTAGGCGGTTCTAAGTGTCTCGAATCGGTAGCACCGGCCTCTTTTTTGGAGATCCTTGAGGCGTTTCTAACTGGGTGGTAAGCTGCTCTATTTGTTGGTTGAGTATGCTTTTAACAGCCTCACTTGATACCTTGATTTGTTCAGCCATGGCTTTGTTAAGAGCTGCCATGGTTTCAGCTGAAAGCTTCTATGGTACCAAACAAGTTACCAAAAGCTCGCAGTAATCGGGTTCTAATAAAAATCAATAGATAATATCAAAATAATGCATAAACAAATTCCTAATCTAATTAGGTTTTGAGTGCAGCCACGAAATCCTATTCTAATTAGGGTTTGATGCAGCAACAGATCCTAAACTAACTAGGAACGAAAATCAAGGACAGCTACAATGAATTCCTAATGCAACTAGGAATGAAAATAGAACGAAATTGAACCAAAAACAGCAAGGAAAAACGCCTAGGGTATGCAAACAAAATTCTGAAACTAAAACAGTATGGAGATGGCGTTTTAGGGTTAGAGAAATTCTCAGCCTTTGGTTCAGAGTTGGCTCTGATACCACTTGATAAGATCTCCCTAGATCAACTCTGATTTAGGCTGTGTCGACGTGAGGATGTTGAGGAGGGGGGAGGCGCGACGCTGAGAGTGGAGGGCGGTGGTAGTGATGTGATCGGATGGAGCCTGGGCGTGATTACTTGGAGAACTGGTTGGTGATTGTTATGGATAGATGTTTTGATGGTAAGATGATTTAGAACAGGTAGCAGAATTTCTTGATCACAAAGTGTTGAGAAATTCGTATTCAATGAAGATATTTCACGAATCAAAGTGAGGGAAGAAATCAAACTTTCAGTTTTTTTCATAAATTCTTCGCTGCTTAACAATGATCACGCCACTAGGGTTTTATAACACAACCCTAGTTAAAACGCAGACCTAATTAATAAAAGGAAACATCCTGTAGTTTTTTTGTAAAATAAACAACAAGCAGTTAGAACTCCGTTATTAGGATTCTTAGCTTGAAAATTGTCAAATCCTTGGAAATGAAAGCTTTGATTCTTCATATTCTTATCAGTGGATGTTGTTTCATCCTCCATATGTGTCTTCTTGCTACGTTTCCCAAATTCACCGTTAGAAACTCCTATGAGATTCAAATAACTAACAGAACTGTGGGATAAGCTATATTGCTTGTTTCTTACTTTGACTTGCTTCTCCACCTTGGTAGCATACTTTAACTACTTTAAGACTTCAACACTTCTATTCACTATCATTTCTATCTTGAAGGGTCATAACTCCGTTTTTAGGATTCTTAGCTTGAAAATTGTCAAATCCTTGGAAATGAAAGCTTTGATTCTTCATATTCTTATCAGTGGATGTTGTTTCATCCTCCATATGTGAATTGTTGCTACATTTCCCAAATTCACCGTTAGAAACTGCTATGAGATTCAAATAACTAACAGAACTGTGGGATAAGCTATATTGCTTGTTTCTTACTTTGACTTGCTTCTCCACCTTGGTAGCATACTTTAACTACTTTAAGACTTCAACACTTCTATTCACTATCATTTCTATCTTGAAGGGTCATAACTCCGTTTTTAGGATTCTTAGCTTAAAAATTGTCAAATCCTTGGAAATGAAAGCTTTGATTCTTCATATTCATATCAGTGGATGTTGTTTCATCCTCCATATGTCTCTTCTTGCTACAACTCCCAAATTCACCATTAGAAACTCCTATGAGATTCTAATAACTAAGAGAACTGTGGGATAAGCCATATTACTTTTTTCTTACTTTGACTTGCTTCTCCACCTTGGTAGCATACTTCAACTACTTTAAGACTTCAACACTTCTATTCACTATCATTTCTATCTTGAAGGGTCATAACTCCGTTTTTAGGATTCTTAGCTTGAAAATTGTCAAATCCTTGGAAATGAAAGCTTTGATTCTTCATATTCTTATCAGTGGATGTTGTTTCATCCTCCATATGTGTCTTCTTGCTACATTTCCCAAATTCACCGTTAGAAACTCCTATGAGATTCAAATAACTAACAGAACTGTGGGATAAGCTATATTGCTTGTTTCTTACTTTGACTTGCTTCTCCACCTTGGTAGCATACTTTAACTACTTTAAGACTTCAACACTTCTATTCACTATCATTTCTATCTTGAAGGGTCATAACTCCGTTTTTAGGATTCTTAGCTTGAAAATTGTCAAATCCTTGGAAATGAAAGCTTTGATTCTTCATATTCATATCAGTGGATGTTGTTTCATCCTCCATATGTGTCTTCTTGCTACAACTCCCAAATTCACCATTAGAAACTCCTATGAGATTCTAATAACTAACAGAACTGTGGGATAAGCTATATTGCTTGTTTCTTACTTTGACTTGCTTCTCCACCTTGGTAGCATACTTCAACTACTTTAAGACTTCAACACTTCTATTCACTATCATTTCTATCTTGAAGGGTCATAACTCCGTTTTTAGGATTCTTAGCTTGAAAATTGTCAAATCCTTGGAAATGAAAGCTTTGATTCTTCATATTCATATCAGTGGATGTTGTTTCAGCCTCCATATGTGAATTATTGCTACATTTCCCAAATTCACCGTTAGAAACTGCTATGAGATTCAAATAACTAACAGAACTGTGGGATAAGCTATATTGCTTGTTTCTTACTTTGACTTGCTTCTCCACCTTGGTAGCATACATTAATTACTTAAAGACTTCAACACTTCTATTCACTATCATTTCTATCTTGAAGGGTCATAACTCCGTTTTTAGGATTCTTTGCTTGAAAATTCTCAAATCCTTGGAAATGAAAGCTTTGATTCTTCATATTCTTATCACTGGATGTTGTTTCATCCTCCATATGTGAATTGTTGCTACATTTCCCAAATTCACCGTTTGAAACTGCTATGAGATTCAAATAACTAACAGAACTGTGGGATACGCTATATTGCTTGTTTCTTACTTTGACTTGCTTCTCCACCTTGGTAGCATACTTTAACTACTTTAAGACTTCAACACTTCTATTCACTATCATTTCTATCTTGAAGGGTCATAACTCCGTTTTTAGGATTCTTAGCTTGAAAATTGTCAAATCCTTGGAAATGAAAGCTTTGATTCTTCATATTCATATCAGTGGATGTTGTTTCATCCTCCATATGTCTCTTCTTGCTACAACTCCCAAATTCACCATTAGAAACTCCTATGAGATTCTAATAACTAAGAGAACTGTGGGATAAGCCATATTACTTTTTTTCTTACTTTGACTTGCTTCTCCACCTTGGTAGCATACTTCAACTACTTTAAGACTTCAACACTTCTATTCACTATCATTTCTATCTTGAAGGGTCATAACTCCGTTATTAGGATTCTTAGCTTGAAAATTGTCAAATCCTTTGAAATGAAAGCTTTGATTCTTCATATTCTTATCAGTGGATGTTGTTTCATCCTCCATATGTGTCTTCTTGCTACGTTTCCCAAATTCACCGTTAGAAACTCCTATGAGATTCAAATAACTAACAGAACTGTGGGATAAGCTATATTGCTTGTTTCTTACTTTGACTTGCTTCTCCACCTTGGTAGCATACTTTAACTACTTTAAGACTTCAACACTTCTATTCACTATCATTTCTATCTTGAAGGGTCATAACTCCGTTTTTAGGATTCTTAGCTTGAAAATTGTCAAATCCTTGGAAATGAAAGCTTTGATTCTTCATATTCATATCAGTGGATGTTGTTTCATCCTCCATATGTGTCTTCTTGCTACAACTCCCAAATTCACCATTAGAAACTCCTATGAGATTCTAATAACTAAGAGAACTGTGGGATAAGCCATATTACTTTTTTCTTACTTTGACTTGCTTCTCCACCTTGGTAGCATACTTCAACTACTTTAAGACTTCAACACTTCTATTCACTATCATTTCTATCTTGAAGGGTCATAACTTTGTTTTAGGATTCTTAGCTTGAAAATTGTCAAATCCTTGGAAATGAAAGCTTTGATTCTTCATATTCATATCAGTGGATGTTGTTTCATCCTCCATATGTGTCTTCTTGCTACAACTCCCAAATTCACCATTAGAAACTCCTATGAGATTCAAATAACTAACAGAACTGTGGGATAAGCTATATTGCTTGTTTCTTACTTTGACTTGCTTCTCCACCTTGGTAGCATACATTAATTACTTAAAGACTTCAACACTTCTATTCACTATCATTTCTATCTTGAAGGGTCATAACTCTGTTTTTAGGATTCTTAGCTTGAAAATTGTCAAATCCTTGGAAATGAAAGCTTTGATTCTTCATATTCATATTAGTGGATGTTGTTTCATCCTCCATATGTATATTCTTGCTATAACTCCCAAATTCACCTTTAGAAACTCCTATGAGATTCTAATAACTAAGAGAACTGTGGGATAAGCCATATTACTTTTTTTCTTACTTTGACTTGCTTCTCCACCTTGGTAGCATACTTCAACTACTTTAAGACTTCAACACTTCTATTCACTATCATTTCTATCTTGAAGGGTCATAACTCCGTTATTAGGATTCTTAGCTTGAAAATTGTCAAATCCTTTGAAATGAAAGCTTTGATTCTTCATATTCTTATCAGTGGATGTTGTTTCATCCTCCATATGTGTCTTCTTGCTACGTTTCCCAAATTCACCGTTAGAAACTCCTATGAGATTCAAATAACTAACAGAACTGTGGGATAAGCTATATTGCTTGTTTCTTACTTTGACTTGCTTCTCCACCTTGGTAGCATACTTTAACTACTTTAAGACTTCAACACTTCTATTCACTATCATTTCTATCTTGAAGGGTCATAACTCCGTTTTTAGGATTCTTAGCTTGAAAATTGTCAAATCCTTGGAAATGAAAGCTTTGATTCTTCATATTCATATCAGTGGATGTTGTTTCATCCTCCATATGTGTATTCTTGCTACATCTCCCAAATTCACCATTAGAAACTCCTATGAGATTCAAATAACTAACAGAACTGTGGGATAAGCTATATTGCTTGTTTCTTACTTTGACTTGCTTCTCCACCTTGGTAGCATACATTAATTACTTAAAGACTTCAACACTTCTATTCACTATCATTTCTATCTTGAAGGGTCATAACTCCATTTTTAGGATTCTTAGCTTGAAAATTTTTCAAATCCTTGGAAATGAAAGCTTTGATTCTTCATATTCATATCAGTGGATGTTGTTTCATCCTCCATATGTGTATTCTTGCTACAACTCCCAAATTCACCATTAGAAACTCCTATGAGATTCAAATAACTAACAGAACTGTGGGATAAGCTATTTTACTTTTTTCTTACTTTGACTTGCTTCTCCACCTTGGTAGCATACTTCAACTACTTTAAGACTTCAACACTTCTATTCACTATCATTTCTATCTTGAAGGGTCATAACTCCGTTTTTAGGATTCTTAGCTTGAAAATTGTCAAATCCTTGGAAATGAAAGCTTTGATTCTTCATATTCTTATCAGTGGATGTTGTTTCATCCTCCATATGTGTCTTCTTGCTACAACTCCCCATATTCACCATTAGAAACTCCTATGAGATTCAAATAACTAACAGAACTGTGGGATAAGCTATATTGCTTGTTTCTTACTTTGACTTGCTTCTCCACCTTGGTAGCATACTTTAACTACTTTAAGACTTCAACACTTCTATTCACTATCATTTCTATCTTGAAGGGTCATAACTCCGTTTTTAGGATTCTTAGCTTGAAAATTGTCAAATCCTTGGAAATGAAAGCTTTGATTCTTCATATTCATATCAGTGGATGTTGTTTCATCCTCCATATGTCTCTTCTTGCTACAACTCCCAAATTCACCATTAGAAATTCCTATGAGATTCTAATAACTAAGAGAACTGTGGGATAAGCCATATTATTTTTTTCTTACTTTGACTTGCTTCTCCACCTTGGTAGCATACTTCAACTACTTTAAGACTTCAACACTTCTATTCACTATCATTTCTATCTTGAAGGGTCATAACTCCGTTATTAGGATTCTTAGCTTGAAAATTGTCAAATCCTTTGAAATGAAAGCTTTGATTCTTCATATTCTTATCAGTGGATGTTGTTTCATCCTCCATATGTGTCTTCTTGCGACGTTTCCCAAATTCACCGTTAGAAACTCCTATGAGATTCAAATAACTAACAGAACTGTGGGATAAGCTATATTGCTTGTTTCTTACTTTGACTTGCTTCTCCACCTTGGTAGCATACTTTAACTACTTTAAGACTTCAACACTTCTATTCACTATCATTTCTATCTTGAAGGGTCATAACTCCGTTTTTAGGATTCTTAGCTTGAAAATTGTCAAATCCTTGGAAATGAAAGCTTTGATTCTTCATATTCATATCAGTGGATGTTGTTTCATCCTCCATATGTCTCTTCTTGCTACAACTCCCAAATTCACCATTAGAAACTCCTATGAGATTCTAATAACTAAGAGAACTGTGGGATAAGCTATATTACTTTTTTCTTACTTTGACTTGCTTCTCCACCTTGGTAGCATACTTCAACTACTTTAAGACTTCAACACTTCTATTCACTATCATTTCTATCTTGAAGGGTCATAACTCCGTTTTTAGGATTCTTAGCTTGAAAATTGTCAAATCCTTGGAAATGAAAGCTTTGATTCTTCATATTCATATCAGTGGATGTTGTTTCATCCTCCATATGTGTCTTCTTGCTACAACTCCCAAATTCACCATTAGAAACTCCTATGAGATTCAAATAACTAACAGAACTGTGGGATAAGCTATATTGCTTGTTTCTTACTTTGACTTGCTTCTCCACCTTGGTAGCATACATTAATTACTTAAAGACTTCAACACTTCTATTCACTATCATTTCTATCTTGAAGGGTCATAACTCTGTTTTAGGATTCTTAGCTTGAAAATTGTCAAATCCTTGGAAATGAAAGCTTTGATTCTTCATATTCATATCAGTGGATGTTGTTTCATCCTCCATATGTGTATTCTTGCTACAACTCCCAAATTCACCATTAGAAACTCCTATGAGATTCTAATAACTAAGAGAACTGTGGGATAAGCCATATTACTTTTTTCTTACTTTGACTTGCTTCTCCACCTTGGTAGCATACTTCAACTACTTTAAGACTTCAACACTTCTATTCACTATCATTTCTATCTTGAAGGGTCATAACTCCGTTATTAGGATTCTTAGCTTGAAAATTGTCAAATCCTTGGAAATGAAAGCTTTGATTCTTCATATTCATATCAGTGGATGTTGTTTCATCCTCCATATGTGTCTTCTTGCTACGTTTCCCAAATTCACCGTTAGAAACTCCTATGAGATTCAAATAACTAACAGAACTGTGGGATAAGCTATATTGCTTGTTTCTTACTTTGACTTGCTTCTCCACCTTGGTAGCATACATTAATTACTTAAAGACTTCAACACTTCTATTCACTATCATTTCTATGTTGAAGGGTCATAACTCTGTTTTTAGGATTCTTAGCTTGAAAATTGTCAAATCCTTGGAAATGAAAGCTTTGGTTCTTCATATTCATATCAGTGGATGTTGTTTCATCCTCCATATGTATATTCTTGCTACAACTCCCAAATTCACCATTAGAAACTCCTATGAGATTCTAATAACTAAGAGAACTGTGGGATAAGCCATATTACTTTTTTCTTACTTTGACTTGCTTCTCCACCTTGGTAGCATACTTCAACTACTTTAAGACTTCAACACTTCTATTCACTATCATTTCTATCTTGAAGGGTCATAACTCCGTTATTAGGATTCTTAGCTTGAAAATTGTCAAATCCTTTGAAATGAAAGCTTTGATTCTTCATATTCTTATCAGTGGATGTTGTTTCATCCTCCATATGTGTCTTCTTGCTACGTTTCCCAAATTCACCGTTAGAAACTCCTATGAGATTCAAATAACTAACAGAACTGTGGGATAAGCTATATTGCTTGTTTCTTACTTTGACTTGCTTCTCCACCTTGGTAGCATACTTTAACTACTTTAAGACTTCAACACTTCTATTCACTATCATTTCTATCTTGAAGGGTCATAACTCCGTTTTTAGGATTCTTAGCTTGAAAATTGTCAAATCCTTGGAAATGAAAGCTTTGATTCTTCATATTCATATCAGTGGATGTTGTTTCATCCTCCATATGTGTATTCTTGCTACGTTTCCCAAATTCACCGTTAGAAACTCCTATGAGATTCAAATAACTAACAGAACTGTGGGATAAGCTATATTGCTTGTTTCTTACTTTGACTTGCTTCTCCACCTTGGTAGCATACATTAATTACTTTAAGACTTCAACACTTCTATTCACTATCATTTCTATCTTGAAGGGTCATAACTCCGTTTTTAGGATTCTTAGCTTGAAAATTGTCAAATCCTTGGAAATGAAAGCTTTGATTCTTCATATTCTTATCAGTGGATGTTGTTTCATCCTCCATATGTGTCTTCTTGCTACATTTCCCAAATTCACCATTAGAAACTCCTATGAGATTCAAATAACTAACAGAACTGTGGGATAAGCTATATTGCTTGTTTCTTACTTTGACTTGCTTCTCCACCTTGGTAGCATACTTTAACTACTTTAAGACTTCAACACTTCTATTCACTATCATTTCTATCTTGAAGGGTCATAACTCCGTTTTTAGGATTCTTAGCTTGAAAATTGTCAAATCCTTGGAAATGAAAGCTTTGATTCTTCATATTCATATCAGTGGATGTTGTTTCATCCTCCATATGTCTCTTCTTGCTACAACTCCCAAATTCACCATTAGAAACTCCTATGAGATTCTAATAACTAAGAGAACTGTGGGATAAGCCAGATTACTTTTTTCTTACTTTGACTTGCTTCTCCACCTTGGTAGCATACTTCAACTACTTTAAGACTTCAACACTTCTATTCACTATCATTTCTATCTTGAAGGGTCATAACTTTGTTTTAGGATTCTTAGCTTGAAAATTGTCAAATCCTTGGAAATGAAAGCTTTGATTCTTCATATTCTTATCAGTGGATGGTGTTTCATCCTCCATATGTGTCTTCTTGCTACGTTTCCCAAATTCACCGTTAGAAACTCCTATGAGATTCAAATAACTAACAGAACTGTGGGATAAGCTATATTGCTTGTTTCTTACTTTGACTTGCTTCTCCACCTTGGTAGCATACTTTAACTACTTTAAGACTTCAACACTTCTATTCACTATCATTTCTATCTTGAAGGGTCATAACTCCGTTTTTAGGATTCTTAGCTTGAAAATTGTCAAATCCTTGGAAATGAAAGCTTTGATTCTTCATATTCATATCAGTGGATGTTGTTTCATCCTCCATATGTGTCTTCTTGCTACAACTCCCAAATTCACCATTAGAAACTCCTATGAGATTCTAATAACTAAGAGAACTGTGGGATAAGCTATAATTCTTTTTTCTTACTTTGACTTGCTTCTCCACCTTGGTAGCATACTTCAACTACTTTAAGACTTCAACACTTCTATTCACTATCATTTCTATCTTGAAGGGTCATAACTCCGTTTTTAGGATTCTTAGCTTGAAAATTGTCAAATCCTTGGAAATGAAAGCTTTGATTCTTCATATTCATATCAGTGGATGTTGTTTCATCCTCCATATGTCTCTTCTTGCTACAACTCCCAAATTCACCATTAGAAACTCCTATGAGATTCAAATAACTAACAGAACTGTGGGATAAGCTATATTGCTTGTTTCTTACTTTGACTTGCTTCTCCACCTTGGTAGCATACATTAATTACTTAAAGACTTCAACACTTCTATTCACTATCATTTCTATCTTGAAGGGTCATAACTCTGTTTTTAGGATTCTTAGCTTGAAAATTGTCAAATCCTTGGAAATGAAAGCTTTGATTCTTCATATTCATATTAGTGGATGTTGTTTCATCCTCCATATGTATATTCTTGCTATAACTCCCAAATTCACCTTTAGAAACTCCTATGAGATTCTAATAACTAAGAGAACTGTGGGATAAGCCATATTACTTTTTTCTTACTTTGACTTGCTTCTCCACCTTGGTAGCATACTTCAACTACTTTAAGACTTCAACACTTCTATTCACTATCATTTCTATCTTGAAGGGTCATAACTCCGTTTTTAGGATTCTTAGCTTGAAAATTGTCAAATCCTTGGAAATGAAAGCTTTGATTCTTCATATTCATATCAGTGGATGTTGTTTCATCCTCCATATGTCTCTTCTTGCTACACCTCCCAAATTCACCATTAGAAACTCCTATGAGATTCAAATAACTAACAGAACTGTGGGATAAGCTATATTGCTTGTTTCTTACTTTGACTTGCTTCTCCACCTTGGTAGCATACTTTAACTACTTTAAGACTTCAACACTTCTATTCACTATCATTTCTATCTTGAAGGGTCATAACTCCGTTTTTAGGATTCTTAGCTTGAAAATTGTCAAATCCTTGGAAATGAAAGCTTTGATTCTTCATATTCATATCAGTGGATGTTGTTTCATCCTCCATATGTGTATTCTTGCTACAATTCCCAAATTCACCATTAGAAACTCCTATGAGATTCAAATAACTAACAGAACTGTGGGATAAGCTATATTGCTTGTTTCTTACTTTGACTTGCTTCTCCACCTTGGTAGCATACATTAATTACTTTAAGACTTCAACACTTCTATTCACTATCATTTCTATCTTGAAGGGTCATAACTCCGTTTTTAGGATTCTTAGCTTGAAAATTGTCAAATCCTTGGAAATAAAAGCTTTGATTCTTCATATTCATATCAGTGGATGTTGTTTCAGCCTCCATATGTGAATTATTGCTACATTTCCCAAATTCACCGTTTGAAACTGCTATGAGATTCAAATAACTAACAGAACTGTGGGATAAGCTATACTGCTTGTTTCTTACTTTGACTTGCTTCTCCACCTTGGTAGCATACTTCAACTACTTTAAGACTTCAACACTTCTATTCACTATCATTTCTATCTTGAAGGGTCATAACTCCATTTTTAGGATTCTTAGCTTGAAAATTGTCAAATCCTTGGAAATGAAAGCTTTGATTCTTCATATTCATATCAGTGGATGTTGTTTCATCCTCCATATGTCTCTTCTTGCTACAACTCCCAAATTCACCATTAGAAACTCCTATGAGATTCTAATAACTAAGAGAACTGTGGGATAAGCTATATTGCTTTTTTCTTACTTTGACTTGCTTCTCCACCTTGGTAGCATACTTCAACTACTTTAAGACTTCAACACTTCTATTCACTATCATTTCTATCTTGAAGGGTCATAACTCCGTTTTTAGGATTCTTAGCTTGAAAATTGTCAAATCCTTGGAAATGAAAGCTTTGATTCTTCATATTCTTATCAGTGGATGTTGTTTCATCCTCCATATGTGTCTTCTTGCTACGTTTCCCAAATTCACCATTAGAAACTCCTATGAGATTCAAAGAACTAATTATGGTATAAGCTATATTGCTTGTTTCTTACTTTGACTTGCTTCTCCACCTTGGTAGCATACTTTAACTACTTTAAGACTTCAACACTTCTATTCACTATCATTTCTATCTTGAAGGGTCATAACTCCGTTTTTAGGATTCTTAGCTTGAAAATTGTCAAATCCTTGGAAATGAAAGCTTTGATTCTTCATATTCATATCAGTGGATGTTGTTTCATCCTCCATATGTCTCTTCTTGCTACAACTCCCAAATTCACCATTAGAAACTCCTATGAGATTCTAATAACTAAGAGAACTGTGGGATAAGCCATATTACTTTTTTCTTACTTTGACTTGCTTCTCCACCTTGGTAGCATACTTTAACTACTTTAAGACTTCAACACTTCTATTCACTATCATTTCTATCTTGAAGGGTCATAACTCCGTTTTTAGGATTCTTAGCTTGAAAATTGTCAAATCCTTGGAAATGAAAGCTTTGATTCTTCATATTCATATCAGTGGATGTTGTTTCATCCTCCATATGTGTCTTCTTGCTACAACTCCCAAATTCACCATTACAAACTCCTATGAGATTCAAAAACATAAGAGAACTGTGGGATAAGCTATATTGCTTGTTTCTTACTTTGACTTGCTTCTCCACCTTGGTAGCATACATTAATTACTTAAAGACTTCAACACTTCTATTCACTATCATTTCTATCTTGAAGGGTCATAACTCCGTTTTTAGGATTCTTAGCTTGAAAATTGTCAAATCCTTGGAAATGAAAGCTTTGATTCTTCATATTCATATCAGTGGATGTTGTTTCATCCTCCATATGTGTATTCTTGCTACAACTCCCAAATTCACCATTAGAAACTCCTATGAGATTCTAATAACTAAGAGAACTGTGGGATAAGCCATATTACTTTTTTCTTACTTTGACTTGCTTCTCCACCTTGGTAGCATACTTCAACTACTTTAAGACTTCAACACTTCTATTCACTATCATTTCTATCTTGAAGGGTCATAACTCCGTTTTTAGGATTCTTAGCTTGAAAATTGTCAAATCCTTGGAAATGAAAGCTTTGATTCTTCATATTCTTATCAGTGGATGTTGTTTCATCCTCCATATGTGTCTTCTTGGCAAATTACCCAAATTCACCGTTAGAAACTCCTATGAGATTCAAATAACTAACAGAACCGTGGGATAAGCTATATTGCTTGTTTCTTACTTTGACTTGCTTCTCCACCTTGGTAGCATACTTTAACTACTTTAAGACTTCAACACTTCTATTCACTATCATTTCTATCTTGAAGGGTCATAACTCCGTTTTTAGGATTCTTAGCTTGAAAATTGTCAAATCCTTGGAAATGAAAGCTTTGATTCTTCATATTCATATCAGTGGATGTTGTTTCATCCTCCATATGTGTATTCTTGCTACAACTCCCAAATTCACCATTAGAAACTCCTATGAGATTCTAATAACTAAGAGAACTGTGGGATAAGCCATATTACGTTTTTCTTACTTTGACTTGCTTCTCCACCTTGGTAGCATACTTCAACTACTTTAAGACTTCAACACTTCTATTCACTATCATTTCTATCTTGAAGGGTCATAACTCCGTTTTTAGGATTCTTAGCTTGAAAATTGTCAAATCCTTGGAAATGAAAGCTTTGATTCTTCATATTCTTATCAGTGGATGTTGTTTCATCCTCCATATGTGTCTTCTTGCTACGTTTCCCAAATTCACCGTTAGAAAC
Source organism: Cardamine occulta (assembly GCA_028015245.1). Lineage (NCBI taxonomy): Eukaryota > Viridiplantae > Streptophyta > Magnoliopsida > Brassicales > Brassicaceae > Cardamine > Cardamine occulta. The sequence goes on along the minus strand of CM051386.1, from coordinate 25,897,729 downwards.
TCCTATGAGATTCAAATAACTAACAGAACTGTGGGATAAGCTATATTGCTTGTTTCTTACTTTGACTTGCTTCTCCACCTTGGTAGCATACTTTAACTACTTTAAGACTTCAACACTTCTATTCACTATCATTTCTATCTTGAAGGGTCATAACTCCGTTTTTAGGATTCTTAGCTTGAAAATTGTCAAATCCTTGGAAATGAAAGCTTTGATTCTTCATATTCATATCAGTGGATGTTGTTTCATCCTCCATATGTGTATTCTTGCTACAATTCCCAAATTCACCATTAGAAACTCCTATGAGATTCAAATAACTAACAGAACTGTGGGATAAGCTATATTGCTTGTTTCTTACTTTGACTTGCTTCTCCACCTTGGTAGCATACATTAATTACTTTAAGACTTCAACACTTCTATTCACTATCATTTCTATCTTGAAGGGTCATAACTCCGTTTTTAGGATTCTTAGCTTGAAAATTGTCAAATCCTTGGAAATGAAAGCTTTGATTCTTCATATTCATATCAGTGGATGTTGTTTCATCCTCCATATGTGTATTCTTGCTACATTTCCCAAATTCACCGTTAGAAACTCCTATGAGATTCAAATAACTAACAGAACTGTGGGATAAGCTATATTGCTTGTTTCTTACTTTGACTTGCTTCTCCACCTTGGTAGCATACTTTAACTACTTTAAGACTTCAACACTTCTATTCACTATCATTTCTATCTTGAAGGGTCATAACTCCGTTTTTAGGATTCTTAGCTTGAAAATTGTCAAATCCTTGGAAATGAAAGCTTTGATTCTTCATATTCATATCAGTGGATGTTGTTTCATCCTCCATATGTCTCTTCTTGCTACAACTCCCAAATTCACCATTAGAAACTCCTATGAGATTCTAATAACTAAGAGAACTGTGGGATAAGCCATATTACTTTTTTCTTACTTTGACTTGCTTCTCCACCTTGGTAGCATACTTCAACTACTTTAAGACTTCAACACTTCTATTCACTATCATTTCTATCTTGAAGGGTCATAACTCCGTTTTTAGGATTCTTAGCTTGAAAATTGTCAAATCCTTGGAAATGAAAGCTTTGATTCTTCATATTCATATCAGTGGATGTTGTTTCATCCTCCATATGTGTCTTCTTGCTACAACTCCCCATATTCCCCGTTAGAAACTCCTATGAGATTCAAATAACTAACAGAACTGTGGGATAAGCTATATTGCTTGTTTCTTACTTTGACTTGCTTCTCCACCTTGGTAGCATACTTTAACTACTTTAAGACTTCAACACTTCTATTCACTATCATTTCTATCTTGAAGGGTCATAACTCCGTTTTTAGGATTCTTAGCTTGAAAATTGTCAAATCCTTGGAAATGAAAGCTTTGATTCTTCATATTCATATCAGTGGATGTTGTTTCATCCTCCATATGTGTATTCTTGCTACAACTCCCAAATTCACCATTAGAAACTCCTATGAGATTCAAATAACTAACAGAACTGTGGGATAAGCTATATTGCTTGTTTCTTACTTTGACTTGCTTCTCCACCTTGGTAGCATACTTCAACTACTTTAAGACTTCAACACTTCTATTCACTATCATTTCTATCTTGAAGGGTCATAACTCCGTTTTTAGGATTCTTAGCTTGAAAATTGTCAAATCCTTGGAAATGAAAGCTTTGATTCTTCATATTCATATCAGTGGATGTTGTTTCATCCTCCATATGTGTATTCTTGCTACAACTCCCAAATTCACCGTTTGAAACTGCTATGAGATTCAAATAACTAACAGAACTGTGGGATACGCTTTATTGCTTGTTTCTTACTTTGACTTGCTTCTCCACCTTGGTAGCATACTTTAACTACTTTAAGACTTCAACACTTCTATTCACTATCATTTCTATCTTGAAGGGTCATAACTCCGTTTTTAGGATTCTTAGCTTGAAAATTGTCAAATCCTTGGAAATGAAAGCTTTGATTCTTCATATTCATATCAGTGGATGTTGTTTCATCCTCCATATGTCTCTTCTTGCTACAGCTCCCAAATTCACCATTAGAAACTCCTATGAGATTCTAATAACTAAGAGAACTGTGATAAGCTTAGCATATTTTTTTTCTTACTTTGACTTGCTTCTCCACCTTGGTAGCATACTTCAACTACTTTAAGACTTCAACACTTCTATTCACTATCATTTCTATCTTGAAGGGTCATAACTCCGTTTTTAGGATTCTTAGCTTGAAAATTGTCAAATCCTTGGAAATGAAAGCTTTGATTCTTCATATTCTTATCAGTGGATGTTGTTTCATCCTCCATATGTGTATTCTTTGTACGTTTCCAAGTTGACCTTTAGAAACTCCTATGAGATTCAAATAACTAACAGAACTGTGGGATAAGCTATATTGCTTGTTTCTTACTTTGACTTGCTTCTCCACCTTGGTAGCATACTTTAACTACTTTAAGACTTCAACACTTCTATTCACTATCATTTCTATCTTGAAGGGTCATAACTCCGTTTTTAGGATTCTTAGCTTGAAAATTGTCAAATCCTTGGAAATGAAAGCTTTGATTCTTCATATTCATATCAGTGGATGTTGTTTCATCCTCCATATGTGTGTCTTATGGCTACAACTCCCAAATTCACCATTAGAAACTCCTATGGGATTCTAAGAACTAACAGAATTGTGGGATAAGCTATATTGCTTGTTTCTTACTTTGACTTGCTTCTCCACCTTGGTAGCATACTTTAACTACTTTAAGACTTCAACACTTCTATTCACTATCAGTTCTATCTTGAAGGGTCATAACTCCGCTTTTAGGATTCATAGCTTGAAAATTGTCAAATCCTTGGAAATGAAAGCTTTGATTCTTCATATTCATATCAGTGGATGTTGTTTCATCCTCCATATGTGTATTCTTGCTACAACTCCCAAATTCACCATTAGTAACTCCTATGAGATTCAAATAACTAACAGAACTGTGGGATAAGCTATATTGCTTGTTTCTTACTTTGACTTGCTTCTCCACCTTGGTAGCATACTTCAATTACTTTAAGACTTCAACACTTCTATTCACTATCATTTCTATCTTGAAGGGTCATAACTCCGTTTTTAGGATTCTTAGCTTGAAAATTGTCAAATCCTTGGAAATGAAAGCTTTGATTCTTCATATTCATATCAGTGGATGTTGTTTCATCCTCCATATGTGTATTCCTGCTACAACTCCCAAATTCACCATTAGAAACTCCTATGAGATTCTAATAACTAGGAGAACTGTGGGATAAGCCATATTACTTTTTTCTTACTTTGACTTGCTTCTCCACCTTGGTAGCATACTTCAACTACTTTAAGACTTCAACACTTCTATTCACTATCATTTCTATCTTGAAGGGTCATAACTCCGTTTTTAGGATTCTTAGCTTGAAAATTGTCAAATCCTTGGAAATGAAAGCTTTGATTCTTCATATTCATATCAGTGGATGTTGTTTCATCCTCCATATGTGTCTTCTTGGTACATTTCCCAAATTCACCGTTAGAAACTCCTATGAGATTCAAATAACTAACAGAACTGTGGGATAAGCTATATTGCTTGTTTCTTACTTTGACTTGCTTCTCCACCTTGGTAGCATACTTTAACTACTTTAAGACTTCAACACTTCTATTCACTATCATTTCTATCTTGAAGGGTCATAACTCCGTTTTTAGGATTCTTAGCTTGAAAATTGTCAAATCCTTGGAAATGAAAGCTTTGATTCTTCATATTCATATCAGTGGATGTTGTTTCATCCTCCATATGTGTCTTCTTGCTACAACTCCCAAATTCACCATTAGAAACTCCTATGAGATTCTAATAACTAAGAGAACTGTGGGATAAGCTTACATATTTTTTGATTCTTACTTTGACTTGCTTCTCCACCTTGGTAGCATACTTTAACTACTTTAAGACTTCAACACTTCTATTCACTATCATTTCTATCTTGAAGGGTCATAACTCTGTTTTAGGATTCTTAGCTTGAAAATTGTCAAATCCTTGGAAATGAAAGCTTTGATTCTTCATATTCTTATCAGTGGATGTTGTTTCATCCTCCATATGTGTCTTCGTGCTACAATTCCCAAATTCACCAATAGAAACTCCTATGAGATTCAAATAACTAACAGAACTGTGGGATAAGCTATATTGCTTGTTTCTTACTTTGACTTGCTTCTCCACCTTGGTAGCATACTTCAACTACTTTAAGACTTCAACACTTCTATTCACTATCATTTCTATCTTGAAGGGTCATAACTCCGTTTTTAGGATTCTTAGCTTGAAAATTGTCAAATCCTTGGAAATGAAAGCTTTGATTCTTCATATTCATATCAGTGGATGTTGTTTCATCCTCCATATGTGTATTCTTGCTACAACTCCCAAATTCACCATTAGAAACTCCTATGAGATTCAAATAACTAAGAGAACTGTGGGATAAGCTATATTGCTTGTTTCTTACTTTGACTTGCTTCTCCACCTTGGTAGCATACATTAATTACTTTAAGACTTCAACACTTCTATTCACTATCATTTCTATCTTGAAGGGTCATAACTCCGTTTTTAGGATTCTTAGCTTGAAAATTGTCAAATCCTTGGAAATGAAAGCTTTGATTCTTCATATTCATATCAGTGGATGTTGTTTCATCCTCCATATGTGTCTTCTTGCTACATTTCCCAAATTCACCGTTAGAAACTCCTATGAGATTCAAATAACTAACAGAACTGTGGGATAAGCTATATTGCTTGTTTCTTACTTTGACTTGCTTCTCCACCTTGGTAGCATACTTTAACTACTTTAAGACTTCAACACTTCTATTCACTATCATTTCTATCTTGAAGGGTCATAACTCCGTTTTTAGGATTCTTAGCTTGAAAATTGTCAAATCCTTGGAAATGAAAGCTTTGATTCTTCATATTCATATCAGTGGATGTTGTTTCATCCTCCATATGTCTCTTCTTGCTACAACTCCCAAATTCACCATTAGAAACTCCTATGAGATTCTAATAACTAAGAGAACTGTGGGATAAGCCATATTACTTTTTTCTTACTTTGACTTGCTTCTCCACCTTGGTAGCATACTTCAACTACTTTAAGACTTCAACACTTCTATTCACTATCATTTCTATCTTGAAGGGTCATAACTCCGTTATTAGGATTCTTAGCTTGAAAATTGTCAAATCCTTTGAAATGAAAGCTTTGATTCTTCATATTCTTATCAGTGGATGTTGTTTCATCCTCCATATGTCTCTTCTTGCTACAACTCCCAAATTCACCGTTAGAAACTCCTATGAGATTCAAATAACTAACAGAACTGTGGGATAAGCTATATTGCTTGTTTCTTACTTTGACTTGCTTCTCCACCTTGGTAGCATACTTTAACTACTTTAAGACTTCAACACTTCTATTCACTATCATTTCTATCTTGAAGGGTCATAACTCCGTTTTTAGGATTCTTAGCTTGAAAATTGTCAAATCCTTGGAAATGAAAGCTTTGATTCTTCATATTCATATCAGTGGATGTTGTTTCATCCTCCATATGTGTCTTCTTGCTACAACTCCCAAATTCACCATTAGAAACTCCTATGAGATTCTAATAACTAACAGAACTGTGGGATAAGCTATATTACTTTTTTCTTACTTTGACTTGCTTCTCCACCTTGGTAGCATACTTTAACTACTTTAAGACTTCAACACTTCTATTCACTATCATTTCTATCTTGAAGGGTCATAACTCCGTTTTTAGGATTCTTAGCTTGAAAATTGTCAAATCCTTGGAAATGAAAGCTTTGATTCTTCATATTCATATCAGTGGATGTTGTTTCATCCTCCATATGTGTCTTCTTGCTACAACTCCCAAATTCACCATTAGAAACTCCTATGAGATTCAAATAACTAACAGAACTGTGGGATAAGCTATATTGCTTGTTTCTTACTTTGACTTGCTTCTCCACCTTGGTAGCATACTTTAACTACTTTAAGACTTCAACACTTCTATTCACTATCATTTCTATCTTGAAGGGTCATAACTCCGTTTTTAGGATTCTTAGCTTGAAAATTGTCAAATCCTTGGAAATGAAAGCTTTGATTCTTCATATTCATATCAGTGGATGTTGTTTCATCCTCCATATGTGTATTCTTGCTACAACTCCCAAATTCACCATTAGAAACTCCTATGAGATTCTAATAACTAAGAGAACTGTGGGATAAGCCATATTACTTTTTTTCTTACTTTGACTTGCTTCTCCACCTTGGTAGCATACTTCAACTACTTTAAGACTTCAACACTTCTATTCACTATCATTTCTATCTTGAAGGGTCATAACTCCGTTATTAGGATTCTTAGCTTGAAAATTGTCAAATCCTTGGAAATGAAAGCTTTGATTCTTCATATTCTTATCAGTGGATGTTGTTTCATCCTCCATATGTGTCTTCTTGCTACGTTTCCCAAATTCACCATTAGAAACTCCTATGAGATTCTAAGAACTAACAGAACTATGGGATAAGCTATAATGCTTGTTTCTTACTTTGACTTGCTTCTCCACCTTGGTAGCATACTTTAACTACTTTAAGACTTCAACACTTCTATTCACTATCATTTCTATCTTGAAGGGTCATAACTCCGTTTTTAGGATTCTTAGCTTGAAAATTGTCAAATCCTTGGAAATGAAAGCTTTGATTCTTCATATTCATATCAGTGGATGTTGTTTCATCCTCCATATGTGTATTCTTGCTACAATTCCCAAATTCACCATTAGAAACTCCTATGAGATTCAAATAACTAACAGAACTTTGGGATAAGCTATATTGCTTGTTTCTTACTTTGACTTGCTTCTCCACCTTGGTAGCATACATTAATTACTTAAAGACTTCAACACTTCTATTCACTATCATTTCTATCTTGAAGGGTCATAACTCCGTTTTTAGGATTCTTAGCTTGAAAATTGTCAAATCCTTGGAAATGAAAGCTTTGATTCTTCATATTCATATCAGTGGATGTTGTTTCATCCTCCATATGTGTATTCTTGCTAGAACTCCCAAATTCACCATTAGAAACTCCTATGAGATTCAAATAACTAACAGAACTGTGGGATAAGCTATATTGCTTGTTTCTTACTTTGACTTGCTTCTCCACCTTGGTAGCATACTTTAACTACTTTAAGACTTCAGCACTTCTATTCACTATCATTTCTATGTTGAAGGGTCATAACTCTATTTCCAAGGATTCTTAGCTCGAAAAGTGTCAAATCCTTGGAAATGAAAGCTTTGATTCTTCATATTCATATCAGTGGATGTTGTTTCATCCTCCATATGTGTCTTCTTGCTACAACTCCCAAATTCACCATTAGAAACTCCTATGAGATTCTAATAACTAAGAGAACTGTGGGATAAGCCATATTACTTTTTTCTTACTTTGACTTGCTTCTCCACCTTGGTAGCATACTTTAACTACTTTAAGACTTCAACACTTCTATTCACTATCATTTCTATCTTGAAGGGTCATAACTCCGTTTTTAGGATTCTTAGCTTGAAAATTGTCAAATCCTTGGAAATGAAAGCTTTGATTCTTCATATTCATATCAGTGGATGTTGTTTCATCCTCCATATGTGTATTCTTGCTACAACTCCCAAATTCACCATTAGAAACTCCTATGAGATTCAAATAACTAACAGAACTGTGGGATAAGCTATATTGCTTTGTTTCTTACTTTGACTTGCTTCTCCACCTTGGTAGCATACTTTAACTACTTTAAGACTTCAACACTTCTATTCACTATCATTTCTATCTTGAAGGGTCATAACTCCGTTTTTAGGATTCTTAGCTTGAAAATTGTCAAATCCTTGGAAATGAAAGCTTTGATTCTTCATATTCATATCAGTGGATGTTGTTTCATCCTCCATATGTGTCTTCTTGCTACGTTTCCCAAATTCACCGTTAGAAACTCCTATGAGATTCAAATAACTAACAGAACTGTGGGATAAGCTATATTGCTTGTTTCTTACTTTGACTTGCTTCTCCACCTTGGTAGCATACTTTAACTACTTTAAGACTTCAACACTTCTATTCACTATCATTTCTATCTTGAAGGGTCATAACTCCGTTTTTAGGATTCTTAGCTTGAAAATTGTCAAATCCTTGGAAATGAAAGCTTTGATTCTTCATATTCATATCAGTGGATGTTGTTTCATCCTCCATATGTGTCTTCTTGCTACAACTCCCAAATTCACCATTAGAAACTCCTATGAGATTCAAATAACTAACAGAACTGTGGGATAAGCTATATTGCTTGTTTCTTACTTTGACTTGCTTCTCCACCTTGGTAGCATACTTTAACTACTTTAAGACTTCAACACTTCTATTCACTATCATTTCTATCTTGAAGGGTCATAACTCTGTTTTAGGATTCTTAGCTTGAAAATTGTCAAATCCTTGGAAATGAAAGCTTTGATTCTTCATATTCATATCAGTGGATGTTGTTTCATCCTCCATATGTGTCTTCTAGCTATAACTCCCAAATTCACCATTAGAAACTCCTATGAGATTCTAATAACTAAGAGAACTGTGGGATAAGCTTTATATTTTTTGTTTCTTACTTTGACTTGCTTCTCCACCTTGGTAGCATACTTTAACTACTTTAAGACTTCAACACTTCTATTCACTATCATTTCTATCTTGAAGGGTCATAACTCCGTTTTTAGGATTCTTAGCTTGAAAATTGTCAAATCCTTGGAAATGAAAGCTTTGATTCTTCATATTCATATCAGTGGATGTTGTTTCATCCTCCATATGTGTCTTCTTGCTACGACGCCCCTTATTCACCATTAGAAACTCCTATGAGATTCAAATAACTAACAGAACTGTGGGATAAGCTATATTGCTTGTTTCTTACTTTGACTTGCTTCTCCACCTTGGTAGCATACTTTAACTACTTTAAGACTTCAACACTTCTATTCACTATCATTTCTATCTTGAAGGGTCATAACTCCGTTTTTAGGATTCTTAGCTTGAAAATTGTCAAATCCTTGGAAATGAAAGCTTTGATTCTTCATATTCATATCAGTGGATGTTGTTTCATCCTCCATATGTGTCTTCTTGCTACAACTCCCAAATTCACCATTAGAAACTCCTATGAGATTCTAATAACTAAGAGAACTGTGGGATAAGCCATATTACTTTTTTCTTACTTTGACTTGCTTCTCCACCTTGGTAGCATACTTTAACTACTTTAAGACTTCAACACTTCTATTCACTATCATTTCTATCTTGAAGGGTCATAACTTTGTTTTAGGATTCTTAGCTTGAAAATTGTCAAATCCTTGGAAATGAAAGCTTTGATTCTTCATATTCATATCAGTGGATGTTGTTTCATCCTCCATATGTGTCTTCTTGCTACAACTCCCAAATTCACCATTAGAAACTCCTATGAGATTCTAATAACTAACAGAACTGTGGGATAAGCTATATTGCTGTTTCTTACTTTGATTTGCTTCGCCACCCTGGTGGCATTCTTTAACGAGTTTAAGACTTCTCGACTTCTATTCACTATTAGTTCTGGCGTGCACGGTCATCTACACGTTTTTCCGATTCTTCGCTTTACAGATGTCAAATCCTTGGAAATGAAAGCTTTGATTCTTCATATTCATATCAGTGGATGTTGTTTCATCCTCCATATGTGTCTTCTTGCTACATTTCCCAAATTCACCGTTAGAAACTCCTATGAGATTCAAATAACTAACAGAACTGTGGGATAAGCTATAATATTTGTTTCTTACTTTGACTTGCTTCTCCACCTTGGTAGCATACTTCAATTACTTTAAGACTTCAACACTTCTATTCACTATCATTTCTATCTTGAAGGGTCATAACTCCGTTTTTAGGATTCTTAGCTTGAAAATTGTCAAATCCTTGGAAATGAAAGCTTTGATTCTTCATATTCATATCAGTGGATGTTGTTTCATCCTCCATATGTGTATTCTTGCTACATCTCCCAAATTCACCATTAGAAACTCCTATGAGATTCAAATAACTAACAGAACTGTGGGATAAGCTATATTGCTTGTTTCTTACTTTGACTTGCTTCTCCACCTTGGTAGCATACTTTAACTACTTTAAGACTTCAACACTTCTATTCACTATCATTTCTATCTTGAAGGGTCATAACTCCGTTTTTAGGATTCTTAGCTTGAAAATTGTCAAATCCTTGGAAATGAAAGCTTTGATTCTTCATATTCATATCAGTGGATGTTGTTTCATCCTCCATATGTGTATTCTTGCTACAACTCCCAAATTCACCATTAGAAACTCCTATGAGATTCAAATAACTAAGAGAACTGTGGGATAAGCCATATTACTTTTTTCTTACTTTGACTTGCTTCTCCACCTTGGTAGCATACTTTAACTACTTTAAGACTTCAACACTTCTATTCACTATCATTTCTATCTTGAAGGGTCATAACTCTGTTTTTAGGATTCTTAGCTTGAAAATTGTCAAATCCTTGGAAATGAAAGCTTTGATTCTTCATATTCATATCAGTGGATGTTGTTTCATCCTCCATATGTGTCTTCTTGCTACGTTTCCCAAATTCACCATTAGAAACTCCTATGAGATTCAAATAACTAACAGAACTGTGGGATAAGCTATATTGCTTGTTTCTTACTTTGACTTGCTTCTCCACCTTGGTAGCATACTTTAACTACTTTAAGACTTCAACACTTCTATTCACTATCATTTCTATCTTGAAGGGTCATAACTCCGTTTTTAGGATTCTTAGCTTGAAAATTGTCAAATCCTTGGAAATGAAAGCTTTGATTCTTCATATTCATATCAGTGGATGTTGTTTCATCCTCCATATGTCTCTTCTTGCTACAACTCCCAAATTCACCATTAGAAACTCCTATGAGATTCAAATAACTAAGAGAACTGTGGGATAAGCTATATTGCTTGTTTCTTACTTTGACTTGCTTCTCCACCTTGGTAGCATACTTTAACTACTTTAAGACTTCAACACTTCTATTCACTATCATTTCTATCTTGAAGGGTCATAACTCCGTTTTTAGGATTCTTAGCTTGAAAATTGTCAAATCCTTGGAAATGAAAGCTTTGATTCTTCATATTCATATCAGTGGATGTTGTTTCATCCCCCATACCTGCCAGATTGACACACTTCCCAAATTCACCGTTAGAAACTCCTATGAGATTCAAATAACTAACAGAACTGTGGGATAAGCTATATTGCTTGTTTCTTACTTTGACTTGCTTCTCCACCTTGGTAGCATACTTTAACTACTTTAAGACTTCAACACTTCTATTCACTATCATTTCTATCTTGAAGGGTCATAACTCCGTTTTTAGGATTCTTAGCTTGAAAATTGTCAAATCCTTGGAAATGAAAGCTTTGATTCTTCATATTCATATCAGTGGATGTTGTTTCATCCTCCATATGTGTCTTCTTGCTACAACTCCCAAATTCACCATTAGAAACTCCTATGAGATTCAAATAACTAACAGAACTGTGGGATAAGCTATATTGTTTGTTTCTTACTTTGACTTGCTTCTCCACCTTGGTAGCATACTTTAACTACTTTAAGACTTCAACACTTCTATTCACTATCATTTCTATCTTGAAGGGTCATAACTCCGTTTTTAGGATTCTTAGCTTGAAAATTGTCAAATCCTTGGAAATGAAAGCTTTGATTCTTCATATTCATATCAGTGGATGTTGTTTCATCCTCCATATGTGTCTTCTTGCTACAACTCCCAAATTCACCATTAGAAACTCCTATGAGATTCTAATAACTAACAGAACTGTGGGATAAGCTATATTACTTTTTTCTTACTTTGACTTGCTTCTCCACCTTGGTAGCATACTTTAACTACTTTAAGACTTCAACACTTCTATTCACTATCATTTCTATCTTGAAGGGTCATAACTCTGTTATAGGATTCTTAGCTTGAAAATTGTCAAATCCTTGGAAATGAAAGCTTTGATTCTTCATATTCATATCAGTGGATGTTGTTTCATCCTCCATATGTCTCTTCTTGCTACAATTCCCAAATTCACCATTAGAAACTCCTATGAGATTCAAATAACTAACAGAACTGTGGGATAAGCTATATTGCTTGTTTCTTACTTTGACTTGCTTCTCCACCTTGGTAGCATACTTTAACTACTTTAAGACTTCAACACTTCTATTCACTATCATTTCTATCTTGAAGGGTCATAACTCCGTTTTAGGATTCTTAGCTTGAAAATTTTCAAATCCTTGGAAATGAAAGCTTTGATTCTTCATATTCATATCAGTGGATGTTGTTTCATCCTCCATATGTGTCCTCTTGCTACAACTCCCAAATTCACCATTAGAAACTCCTATGAGATTCAAATAACTAACAGAACTGTGGGATAAGCTATATTGCTTGTTTCTTACTTTGACTTGCTTCTCCACCTTGGTAGCATACTTTAACTACTTTAAGACTTCAACACTTCTATTCACTATCATTTCTATCTTGAAGGGTCATAACTCCGTTTTTAGGATTCTTAGCTTGAAAATTGTCAAATCCTTGGAAATGAAAGCTTTGATTCTTCATATTCATATCAGTGGATGTTGTTTCATCCTCCATATGTGTCTTCTTGCTACAACTCCCAAATTCACCATTAGAAACTCCTATGAGATTCTAATAACTAACAGAACTGTGGGATAAGCTATATTGCGTTTTCTTACTTTGACTTGCTTCTCCACCTTGGTAGCATACTTTAACTACTTTAAGACTTCAACACTTCTATTCACTATCATTTCTATCTTGAAGGGTCATAACTCCGTTTTTAGGATTCTTAGCTTGAAAATTGTCAAATCCTTGGAAATGAAAGCTTTGATTCTTCATATTCATATCAGTGGATGTTGTTTCATCCTCCATATGTCTCTTCTTGCTACAACTCCCAAATTCACCATTAGAAACTCCTATGAGATTCAAATAACTAACAGAACTGTGGGATAAGCTATATTGCTTGTTTCTTACTTTGACTTGCTTCTCCACCTTGGTAGCATACTTCAATTACTTTAAGACTTCAACACTTCTATTCACTATCATTTCTATCTTGAAGGGTCATAACTCCGTTTTTAGGATTCTTAGCTTGAAAATTGTCAAATCCTTGGAAATGAAAGCTTTGATTCTTCATATTCATATCAGTGGATGTTGTTTCATCCTCCATATGTGTATTCTTGCTACAACTCCCAAATTCACCATTAGAAACTCCTATGAGATTCAAATAACTAACAGAACTGTGGGATAAGCTATATTGCTTGTTTCTTACTTTGACTTGCTTCTCCACCTTGGTAGCATACTTTAACTACTTTAAGACTTCAACACTTCTATTCACTATCATTTCTATCTTGAAGGGTCATAACTCCGTTTTTAGGATTCTTAGCTTGAAAATTGTCAAATCCTTGGAAATGAAAGCTTTGATTCTTCATATTCATATCAGTGGATGTTGTTTCATCCTCCATATGTGGATCTTTGCTACACTTCTCAAATTCTGCAGTAGAGACTCCTGCGCGATTCAAATAACTAACAGAACTGTGGGATAAGCTATATTGCTTGTTTCTTACTTTGACTTGCTTCTCCACCTTGGTAGCATAGTTCAACTACTTTAAGACTTCAACACTTCTATTCACTATCATTTCTATCTTGAAGGGTCATAACTCCGTTTTTAGGATTCTTAGCTTGAAAATTGTCAAATCCTTGGAAATGAAAGCTTTGATTCTTCATATTCATATCAGTGGATGTTGTTTCATCCTCCATATGTCTCTTCTTGCTACAACTCCCAAATTCACCATTAGAAACTCCTATGAGATTCTAATAACTAACAGAACTGTGGGATAAGCTATATAGCTTTTTTTCTTACTTTGACTTGCTTCTCCACCTTGGTAGCATACTTTAACTACTTTAAGACTTCAACACTTCTATTCACTATCATTTCTATCTTGAAGGGTCATAACTCTGTTTTTAGGATTCTTAGCTTGAAAATTGTCAAATCCTTGGAAATGAAAGCTTTGATTCTTCATATTCATATCAGTGGATGTTGTTTCATCCTCCATATGTGTCTTCTTGCTACAACTCCCAAATTCACCATTAGAAACTCCTATGGGATTTAAAGAACTAAACAGAACTGTGGGATAAGCTTATATTACTTTTTTCTTACTTTGACTTGCTTCTCCACCTTGGTAGCATACTTTAACTACTTTAAGACTTCAACACTTCTATTCACTATCATTTCTATCTTGAAGGGTCATAACTCCGTTTTTAGGATTCTTAGCTTGAAAATTGTCAAATCCTTGGAAATGAAAGCTTTGATTCTTCATATTCATATCAGTGGATGTTGTTTCATCCTCCATATGTATCTTCTTGCTACACCTCCCAAATTCACCATTAGAAACTCCTATGAGATTCAAATAACTAACAGAACTGTGGGATAAGCTATATTGCTTGTTTCTTACTTTGACTTGCTTCTCCACCTTGGTAGCATACTTTAACTACTTTAAGACTTCAACACTTCTATTCACTATCATTTCTATCTTGAAGGGTCATAACTCCGTTTTTAGGATTCTTAGCTTGAAAATTGTCAAATCCTTGGAAATGAAAGCTTTGATTCTTCATATTCATATCAGTGGATGTTGTTTCATCCTCCATATGTGTCTTCTTGCTACATTTCCCAAATTCACCGTTAGAAACTCCTATGAGATTCAAATAACTAACAGAACTGTGGGATAAGCTATAATGTTTGTTTCTTACTTTGACTTGCTTCTCCACCTTGGTAGCATACTTTAACTACTTTAAGACTTCAACACTTCTATTCACTATCATTTCTATCTTGAAGGGTCATAACTCCGTTTTTAGGATTCTTAGCTTGAAAATTGTCAAATCCTTGGAAATGAAAGCTTTGATTCTTCATATTCATATCAGTGGATGTTGTTTCATCCTCCATATGTC
>CM051386.1:25860201-25882614 GCA_028015245.1 Cardamine occulta | reverse complement strand
ACTCCGTTTTTAGGATTCTTAGCTTGAAAATTGTCAAATCCTTGGAAATGAAAGCTTTGATTCTTCATATTCATATCAGTGGATGTTGTTTCAGCCTCCATATGTGAATTGTTGCTACATTTCCCAAATTCACCGTTAGAAACTGCTATGAGATTCAAATAACTAACAGAACTGTGGGATAAGCTATATTGCTAGTTTCTTACTTTGACTTGCTTCTCCACCTTGGTAGCATACTTTAACTACTTTAAGACTTCAACACTTCTATTCACTATCATTTCTATCTTGAAGGGTCATAACTCCGTTTTTAGGATTCTCAGCTTGAAAATGGTCAAATCCTTGGAAATGAAAGCTTTGATTCTTCATATTCATATCAGTGGATGTTGTTTCAGCCTCCATATGTGTCTTCTTGCTACAACTCCCAAATTCACCATTAGAAACTCCTATGAGATTCAAATAACTAATAGAACTGTGGGATAAGCTATATTGCTTGTTTCTTACTTTGACTTGCTTCTCCACCTTGTTAGCATACTTTAACTACTTTAAGACTTCAACACTTCTATTCACTATCATTTCTATCTTGAAGGGTCATAACTCCGTTTTTAGGATTCTTAGCTTAAAAATGGTCAAATCATTGGAAATGAAAGCTTTGATTCTTCATATTCATATCAGTGGATGTAGTTTCAGCCTCCATATGTGTCTTCTAGCTACAACTCCCAAATTCACCATTAGAAACTCCTATGAGATTCAAATAACTAACAGAACTGTGGGATAAGCTATATTGCTTGTTTCTTACTTTGACTTGCTTCTCCACCTTGGTAGCATACTTTAACTACTTTAAGACTTCAACACTTCTATTCATTAACATTTCTATCTTGAAGGGTCATAACTCCGTTTTTAGGATTCTTAGCTTGAAAATTGTCAAATCCTTGGAAATGAAAGCTTTGATTCTTCATATTCATATCAATGGATGTTGTTTCAGCCTCCATATGTGAATTGTTGCTACATTTCCCAAATTCACCGTTAGAAACTGCTATGAGATTCAAATAACTAACAGAACTGTGGGATAAGCTATATTGCTTGTTTCTTACTTTGACTTGCTTCTCCACCTTGGTAGCATACTTTAACTACTTTAAGACTTCAACACTTCTATTCACTATCATTTCTATCTTGAAGGCTCATAACTCTGTTTTTAGGATTCTCAGCTTGAAAATGGTCAAATCCTTGGAAATTAAAGCTTTGATTCTTCATATTCATATCAGTGGATGTTGTTTCAGCCTCCATATGTGTCTTCTTGCTACAACTCCCAAATTCACCATTAGAAACTCCTATGAGATTCTAATAACTAACAAAACTGTGGGATAAGCTATATTGCTTTTTCTTACTTTGACTTGCTTCTCCACCTTGGTAGCATACTTTAACTACTTTAAGACTTCAACACTTCTATTCACTATCATCTCTATCTTGAAGGGTCATAACTCCGTTTTTAGGATTCTTAGCTTGAAAATGGTCAAATCCTTGGAAATGAAAGCTTTGATTCTTCATATTCATATCAGTGGATGTTGTTTCATCCTCCATATGTCTCTTCTTGCTACAACTCCCAAAATTCACCATTAGAAACTCCTATGAGATTCTAATAACTAACAGAACTGTGGGATTGTAGAAAAACAAAGAGAACCTTTGTAGTTTCCAGATCCAGATTCCTAAACAAGAAAGCTTAAAGAAGAAGAAGATGGAGAAATTTTTTCTTCTCTTGATTTTTTCCTCTAAAAATCCGATCTGGTTCCTTACAATAATGAGAAAAAATATCTCAACTCATAAAGCCAAACATATGGCTAAGAATAATTAAACATGTGACTAAAACCTTAACCACAAAATAATAAATCATTTTCGTTGGTACTGTTCACTGAGCCCAACTAATACATTTTTTGGCCTTTTAGTCTCTTGGGCTTCATTGATAACCTCTTGGTCTTCACTCTTGATCTTCTGATCAACACTCCCCCTCAAGATCGGTTGGTGGAGATCCATCAAACCCATCTTGCCATGAAGATCACTACACACTCTAGATGATGTAGCCTTGGTGAAGACATCAGCTAACTGATCCATGCTTCTAACAAATGTTGGGAGTATAGTCCCAGCTTCAACTTTCTCCCTAACATAGTGACAATCAACCTCTATGTGCTTTGTCCTCTCGTGGAACACTGAGTTAGAGGCAATATGAATCGCTGCTTTATTGTCACAATGGAGGGTAATAGGTTCAGAAGATTCAATACCTAGATCCTTAAGGAGAGCCTTTATCCAAACCAGTTCACCCGCTAGGTTTGCCATTGCTCGATACTCAGCCTCTGACTCGATCTAGATATCACCCTCTGCTCCGTCCTTCTCCAGGTACCCAGGTGTCAACCAACAAAGGCGCCATAACCGGTTGTCGACTCCCGCTCAGTCTTATCTCCCGCCCAAGCAGGATCACAATAACCTACTTTATCAGTTGCGTTAGTGCAGCCCAGCCAAATACCTTTGCCTGGTGTGCCTTTCAAATAACTGAGAATACGATCCACCATTCCCCAATGATGCTTACTTGGAGTCTACATGTGTTGACTCACTTGATTCACCGCAAAAGAAATATCAGGTATGGTGATAGTCAAGTAGATCAACCTCCCAATAAGTCTCTGATATTGCTTCACTTCCACAAGAGGCTCCCCCTCAGAACATATCTTGTACCCGTCTTCGATAGGAGTCTTAGCTGGTTTTACTCCCAGCTTCCCTGTTTCTTCCAACAAATCAAGAGTGTATTTCCTTTGGGATAAGAAGAGTCCATCAGCAAACTTACATACCTCAATCCCAAAGAAATATTTAAGCTCACCCAAGTCTTTGATATCAAATGAAGCCTTGAGCAAACTCTTTGTTCTCTTGATCCCCTCAACGTCATCTCCTGTGACAATGATATCATCCACATACACTAGTACTGCAACGATTCCATTCTCCCCCTGAGTGGTGAACAATGTATGGTCTGCCTCAGATCTTCGAAAACCATTCTCAAGAAGGCATCCACTAAGCTTGTGATACCAAGCCCTAGGTGACTGCTTAAGACCATAGATCGCCTTTTTCAGCTTGCAAACCTTGTTTTCACCAATATTCACTCCTTCTGGTGGAACCATATACACTTCTTCTTTCAACTCTCCTTGAAGAAATGCATTTTTCACATCCATCTGCCACAAGTCCCAACACAGATTAGTAGCAATAGAGAGAAGAACTCAGACTTGAATGGAGCTTGCCATCAGGCAAACGCTTCCTGTAATCCACTCCATACTTCTGTGTAACCTTTAGCCACTAACCTCGCTTTGTATCTCTGTTTCTCCGGTGCTAGTATACTCGATGGTGTAAACCGACCTACAGCCCACTAGTTTCTTCTTGTCGGGCTTGTCAATCTCGGCCCCATGTACCATTCTTAACCATAGATTCTATCTCTTCCAACATAGCTTGAACCCACACATCATCCAAACAGGCCTCTTCATAGCTTTCCGAATCCTATGTTGATCAATCTTGGAGAGAAAGGCTTGGTGTTCTTGTGGAAACTGATCCATGGTACAATGATTCTGAATTGGATGAGCTACCGCCTGGTTATTGTAATATACCCTTGTGTTCTTCCAATTTTCAGGAGGAAATCTCATCCTTGTACTTCTTCGCAATGGAGGTACAACTTCTTCTTCTTCAGGATCTGATTCTTCAGATTCCTCTTCAGCCTCTGTTTTAACTAAATCTGGATTAGGAGCAACACTCGGTGATTCTTCATCTCCAATATTACCCACTATGTCTGCTTCAGAGTCACCACTGTCACTCTCCTCAGCCTCAACATGTTCCACAGAATCAACCCGTGGAGCTATCCCCTCCAGAATAACCCTTAGAGTCGATGCACTCTCAACTGGCGTGACTAGGTCTTGAGACATACATCCTCTTTGTAGTGGGATTGTAGCATTTATATCCCTTTTGTGTAGTAGAGTATCCAATGAACACACACTTGACACTCTTTGGCTCTAGCTTGTTCCTCAGAGCATCTGGAACATGCACATAACAGATACAACCAAAAACACGTAGATGATCAAGAGAGGGTTTATTTTTGTTCACTACCTCATGAGGTGAGACACTTCCAAGAGAAACAGTTGGTAGCCGGTTAATAAGATAGCAAGCTGTCATTACCGCATCTCCCCAATATTGTTTAGGCACATTTCTATCAAACAACATTGTTCTCGCAACCTCCATGAGATGTCTATTCTTGCGTTCAGCTACTCCATTTTGCTGTGGAGTATAGGCGCAAGAGGTCTGGTGTATGATTCCGAGCTTCCCAACAAAATCCTTAAAGGCATTACTCGTGTACTCTCCCCCATTATCACTCCTTAAGCTTTTGATCTTAGTTCCAAACTGAGTCAATACATAGTTGTAGAACTGGGAGAAAGCATCAAGAACGTGACTCTTTGAAGGCAAAAGCGTAATCCATGTGTACTTTGACTTCTCATCAATAAATGACACAAAATATTTATATTGATCACGAGTTGCACAAGGTGCTGTCCATACATCAGAATGTACCAGATCAAAACACTCATCATACAAAGTTGAAGATTCTGGAAACACATTCCTACAATGTTTTCCTAAAATGCAAGCTTCACACTTTTGATGATCTTGAACTTTCTGATTAGGAAGAGCAAGCTGAAGGGCTTTAAGATGAGGATGTCCCAGCCTTTCATGCCAAAAGGAGCTAAGAGCGGACTTATCAACATCTGGTTGTTCCTTATCCAAAACATAGCGACCACCCTTGGAGCAACCTTCCCCGATGGTCTCCCCAGACTTATTATCCTGAAATTTTACATCATCAGAACTAAACACGACCAAGCAGTCAAGGTCCTTAGCATTGGTAACAGATAACAAATTATTAGAAAAATCTGGCAAATATGAGCTAGCTTTTCTTAAACAACGCTAAATTCCCGGTTCCGTTAATCTCAACATCCTGTCCATTCGCAATTGTGACCTTTCCACCATGCGGCTCAACCTCGGAGACAACAATTCCCTATCACTAATCATGTGATGAGAAGCACCAGAATCTACAATAACCGGTTTATGAAGTTCTAGAGGAAAAGAATCCTTTACCAGAATCTGCAAGCTTGGTGAAGCTTTTGATGAAAGCATCTAAGTCTGATCTTCTTACCAAGTCGTCTCGAGTTAGTAAGTAGCTACTCCAGCCACTCCCCTTGATGTCTGCCCCGTCCCCTTGAAATTCTTGGGCCTTAGATGCGATAGAGTGTCCAGCATTTGTCCTTGGAGTGTCCTTTCATCTTACAATGATCACACACAAGGTTCTTCTTGTTGACAGATCCATCCGACCTCCTTTCCTTTGCTCACATGAGCAACTTCGCTTGTCCCTGTAAGGAGACCCGTGGAGCCCGCCTCCTACTGAAGCATCATGCTCACCGCCTTGGGTGGGGGCAGCTTCCCACATCGCAGAATGTGATGAACTAGTCCAACGTGTGGCTCGTCCAGAGCGGGATGCAAACCAAACAGTTGGTCTTGCTCTCCCCTTTCTATCATCTCCTTGATATCTATAGTAGGAGGCCTAAGCACTTCCAGTTCTGCCCATAGCCCCCTAAATTCACCAAAGAAATCCTTGAAATCCTTCCCTTCTTGTTGCAGATTTGCAAGAGCTTTCTTAATCTCGTAAATCCTACTAAGGTTGGATTCATTTCCATACACTCCAAAGAGTGTATCCCACAGCTCCTTAGCTGTCTCTACATAAGAGTAGGAAGCTAGGATACTTGGATCTAATGAGCTCTGGAGCGCAGCAAGTACCAACTGATCTTCTTGGACCCACTTGGAATCCCCTTTACTTGAGCTAATTTGGGCTGGAGACTCTACCTCTCCCTCTTTAGCTTTTCCGCTGCTTCCTTCAGCTCCACCTGAGGTGACACCACCTTCTCCTTGACCCTGAAGCATCTCCTCAGCCGTCAGACAGTGGATCCACACTCCCCGGCTCCTCAGCGCCGTCTTAGTGGTTCTAGACCACAAGAGATAGTTGTTCCCTTTGAGAACAACCGGTAGGGTAAAGCTTTGATTCTTCATATTCATATCAGTGGATGTTGTTTCATCCTCCATATGTCTCTTCTTGCTACAACTCCCAAAATTCACCATTAGAAACTCCTATGAGATTCTAATAACTAACAGAACTGTGGGATTGTAGAAAAACAAAGAGAACCTTTGTAGTTTCCAGATCCAGATTCCTAAACAAGAAAGCTTAAAGAAGAAGAAGATGGAGAAATTTTTTCTTCTCTTGATTTTTTCCTCTAAAAATCCGATCTGGTTCCTTACAATAATGAGAAAAAATATCTCAACTCATAAAGCCAAACATATGGCTAAGAATAATTAAACATGTGACTAAAACCTTAACCACAAAATAATAAATCATTTTCGTCGGTACTGTTCACTGAGCCCAACTAATACATTTTCTGGCCTTTTAGTCTCTTGGGCTTCATTGATAACCTCTTGGTCTTTACTCTTGATCTTCTGATCAACAAGGATAAGCTATATTACTTTTTTCTTACTTTGACTTGCTTCTCCACCTTGGTAGCATACTTCAACTACTTTAAGACTTCAACACTTCTATTCACTATCATTTCTATCTTGAAGGGTCATAACTCCGATTTTAGGATTCTCAGCTTGAAAATTGTCAAATCCTTGGAAATGAAAGATTTGATTCTTCATATTCATATCAGTGGATGTTGTTTCAACCTCCATATGTGTCTTCTTGATACAACTCCCAAATTCACCATTAGAAACTCCTATGAGATTCTAATAACTAACAGATCTGTGGGATAAGCTATATTACCTTTTTCTTACTTTGACTTGCTTCTCCACCTTGGTAGCATACTTCAACTACTTAAAGACTTCAACACTTCTATTCACTATCATTTCTATCTTGAAGGGTCATAACTCCGTTTTTAGGATTCTTAGCTTGAAAATTGTCAAATCCTTGGAAATGAAAGCTTTGATTCTTCATATTCATATCAGTGGATGTTGTTTCATCCTCCATATGTGTATTCTTGCTACAACTCCCAAATTCACCATTAAAAACTCCTATGAGATTCAAATAACTAACAGAACTGTGGGATAAGCTATATTGCTTGTTTCTTACATTGACTTGCTTCTCCACCTTGGTAGCATACATTAATTACTTAAAGACTTCAACACTTCTATTCACTATCATTTCTATCTTGAAGGGTCATAACTCTGTTTTTAGGATTCTTAGCTTGAAAATTGTCAAATCCTTGGCAATGAAAGCTATAATTCTTCATATTCATATCAGTGGATGTTGTTTCATCCTCCATATGTATATTCTTGCTACAAGTCCCAAATTCACCATTAGAAACTCCTATGAGATTCAAATAACTAACAGAACTGTGGGATAAGCTATATTGCTTGTTTCTTACTTTGACTTGCTTCTCCACCTTGGTAGCATACTTTAACTACTTTAAGACTTCAACACTTCTATTCACTATCATTTCTATCTTGAAGGGTCATAACTCTGTTTTTAGGATTCTTAGCTTGAAAATTGTCAAATCCTTGGCAATGAAAGCTTTAATTCTTCATATTCATATCAGTGGATGTTGTTTCATCCTCCATATGTATATTCTTGCTACAAGTCCCAAATTCACCATTAGAAACTCCTATGAGATTCAAATAACTAACAGAACTGTGGGATAAGCTATATTGCTTGTTTCTTACTTTGACTTGCTTCTCCACCTTGGTACCATACTTCAACTACTTTAAGACTTCAACACTTCTATTCACTATCATTTCTATCTTGAAGGGTCATAACTCCGTTTTTAGGATTCTTAGCTTGAAAATTGTCAAATCCTTGGAAATGAAAGCTTTGATTCTTCATATTCATATCAGTGGATATTGTTTCATCCTCCATATGTCTCTTCTTGCTACAACTCCCAAATTCACCATTAGAAACTCCTATGAGATTCTAATAACTAAGAGAACTGTGGGATAAGCCATATTACTTTTTTCTTACTTTGACTTGCTTCTCCACCTTGGTAGCATACTTCAACTACTTTAAGACTTCAACACTTCTATTCACTATCATTTCTATCTTGAAGGGTCATAACTCCGTTTTTAGGATTCTTAGATTGAAAATTGTCAAATCCTTGGAAATGAAAGCTTTGATTCTTCATATTCATATCAGTGGATGTTGTTTCATCCTCCATATGTGTATTCTTGCTACAACTCCCAAATTCACCATTAGAAACTCCTATGAGATTCAAATAACTAACAGAACTGTGGGATAAGCTATATTGCTTGTTTCTTACTTTGACTTGCTTCTCAACCATGGTAGCATACTTTAACTACTTTAAGACTTCAACACTTCTATTCACTATCAATTCTATCTTGAAGGTTCATAACCCCGTTTTTGGGATTCTCAGCTTGAAAATGGTTAAATCCTTGGAAATGAAAGCTTTGATTCTTCATATTCTTATCAGTGGATGTTGTTTCATCCTCCATATGTGTCTTCTTGCTACATTTCCCAAATTCACCGTTAGAAACTGTTGAAGTGAGGACTGATTATTGAAGTGAAGACCAGATGAGAATTATTCAAGTCAAGATTGAATTGGTCTTACAAGAAGTGAGGTCTGTTTGACTTTATATTTTGTGGCTGTCATTTTTCCCACATGTTAATTAATTTTAGCCACTTGTTTAGGTTCCTTAGAGTGGATATATGATTGTAAAGGATCCATACACGAAATCAATGAGATGAGATAAGAAGAAAAAATATCTCTCACTTTCTTCTTCTTCATTTTCGTGGGTACTGTTCATTTTTCCAAAATTCTCCAAAATCTCAAGCAACAGATCTTTGTATTTCTACATGGTATCAGAGCAATAATCTCCTAAAGACCACGTTTTTCTCAATCTTTCATTGTATCAAGCCTTTCTGATGGATAATCTCAAGTTCTTCACCTTACTCGTTGTTCTTAAAGGGGATAACTATCTCTTGTGGTCCGGAACCACAAAGACAGCACTGGAGTCCGGATTATGGATCCACTGTCTTACATCTCGAGGAGATTCCTCTCGAAAACAGAAGCTGGCACCACTTCAGGGGAGTTGAAGGGACTGGCGCCAGTAGCTACAGAGGGAGAGCTAGAGTCTCCAGCCCAAATAAGCTCTAGCAAAGAGGATTCCAAGTGGATCCAAGAAGATCAGCTGGTATTGATTGTTCTTCGAGCTCCTTATAGCCCACCATCCTAGCATCTTATTCTTATGTAGAGACTGCAAAGGAGTTATGGGATACTCTCTTGGGAGTGTATGGAAATGAATCCAACCTCAAGAGGGATTTATGAGATCAAGAAGGCTCTCAGCAATCTTCAACAAGGGGGAAGGATTTCAAGGATCTCTTTGGTGAGTTTAGGGACTGTGGCAGGAGCTTGACGTGCTTAGGCCCCCTACTATTGATATCAAGGAGATGGTGGAGAGGAGAGAGCAAGATCAAGTGTTTGGTTTGCTCCTCACTCTTGATGAGTCCTACTTTGGACTGGTTCAAGACATTCCGAGGTTTGATAAGCTGCCTACTCTCAACCAAGTGTGCATGATGATTCAAAAGGAGAGAAGGCTCCAGGGGTCTCTTTAAAGGGACAAGTGAAGTTGCTCATGTGAAAGAAGCAAAGGATGTCGATTGATGGTTGACAAGAAGAACTTTGTGTGATCACCTTGTAAGATGAAAGGACACACCAAGGATAAATGTTGACTCTCTATCCGCGATCTAAAGCCCAAGAACTTCAAAGTGGCGGGTCAGACGTCAAGGGGAGTGGCTGGGTAGCTACATCCAACGTAGATGATGTGGTCAGAAGAGGTCAGACCTAGATGCTCTAATCAAGAGCATCACCAAGCTTGAGAATCCGGTAAGGGGTTCTTCACCTCTAGAACTCACAAACAAGTTATAGTGGATTCTGTGCTTCTACATCACATGATTAGTGATAGGGAATTATTGTCTAATGTTGAGCCACATGGTGGAAAGGTTACAATTGCTAATGGACAAGATGTTGAGATTAGAGGAATTGGTAATTTAGAGTTATTTAAAAGGAAGTCAAGGCTCTATATTTGCCAGATTTTTTCTAACAATTTATTGTCCTGCTCGTAAGCAACAAAGGACCTTGATTGTGGGGTTGTCTTTAGTCCTGATGATGTAAAGTTTCAGGACATTAAATCCGAGCAGACCATCGGGGAAGGTTGCTCCAAGGGTGGTCTCTATGTTTTGGATGAAAAGCAACCCATCGTGGATAAACATGTTGGTAAGTCAAGACTAAGCACTTTTTGGCACGAGAGTTGGGTCATCCTCATCTTAAAGTTCTCCAGCTTGCTTCTGCCTAATCAGAAAGCACAAGATCATAAGGATCTGGAAGCGGCATTCTAGGGAAACATTGCAAAACTGTTTTTCCGAGAATCGAGTACGTTAGATGATACATGTTTTGATCTTGTACATTCTGATGTATGGACGGCCTCTTGTGCAACCCGTGATCAATATAAGTATTTTGTTTCCTTTTATTGATGAGAAGTCTAAATACACATGGGTTACACTTTATGAGTTCTAAGAGCCAGGTTCTCAAGGCGTTCTCCAATTTCTACAATTATGTCATTACTCGGTTTGGGGTTAAGATCAAAGTTCCGAGGAGTGATAATGGTGGAGAATACATGGGTAATGATTTTAAGAGGTTTGTGGAGGAACAGGAATCGTAGCATCAGACTTTCTGTGCATATACTCCACAAAGCAAAATGGAGTGGCTGAACGTAAGAACAGGCATTTAATGGAGGTATCGAGGGCAATGTTGTTTGAGAGAAGTGTACCTAAGGAGTATTGAGGGTGATGCTGTGATGACAGCCTGCTATCTAATAAACCGGCTACCAGCAGCTCATCTTGGAAACATTTCTCCATTTGAGGTATTAAACAAAGTTAAACCTTCTATTGATCATTTGCGTGTGTTTGGGTGTGTCTCACTACGTTTTTTGTTCCGAAACTCGGAGGCACAAGTTAGAGCCAAAGAGTATCAAGTGTATGTTCATTGGGTATTCTTATACACAAAAAGGGTACAAGTGTTACAATCCAACCACCAAAGTGGTGCATATATCAAGAGAGGTTAAATTTATTGAAGATAAGGGATATTTTGGTACAAAGAGTTGGGATAATTGTGATTTAACCTCATCTGTGGAAAATGCATCTACATTAAGGGTTATTCTTTGAAGGGTAGCTCCAGGTGTTGGTAATGAAAATGAACATATTGATCATGATGATGTTGTGGTAGATGAAGGTGAGAACAGAAGCTATCGAAGTGGAAACTGTGGGTGAACCCGAGGGTAATGTTGGAGATGAGGAATCACCCAATGTTGAGATTGATCCAGAATCAGTTGAACCGAGTTGCTGAGGAATCTGAGGCATCAGATCCTGAAGAAGAAATTGTACCTCCATTGAGAAGAAGTACAAGGATGAGATTCCTCCTGAGAATTGGAAGAACACAAGAGTATATTACAATAATCGCAGGCATCATCCAATTCGGAGAATCATTGTGCTATGGATCAATTTCCACAAGAACACCAAGCTTCCTCGCCAATATTGACCAACATAGGATTCCAAAGAGCTATGAAGAGGCTTGTTTGGATGATGTTTGGGTCTAAGCTTATGCTGGAAGAGATAGCATCCATGGTTAAGAATGATACATGGGATGAAGTTGACAAGCCCAACAAGAAGTTGTTGGTCAGAGGTGGGTGTATACCATCAAGTATACCAAGATCGGGGAAATAGAGAGATACAAGGCGAGGTTAGTTGCCAAGGGTTACACACAAAAGCATGGAGTGGATTACACAGAGACTCTTTGCCAGCAGAATAAGCTTCATCTTGACGGGTTCTTCTCTTATTGCTACTAATCTGTGTTGGAACATATGGCGGATGGATGTGAAAAATGCATTTCTTCAAGGAGATTTAAAGGAAGTAGTGTACATAGTTCCTCCAGAAGGTGTTAGTATGGGTGACAACAAGGTCTGCAAGCTTAAGAAAGCAATTTATGGTCTCAAGCAATCACCTCGGGCTTGGTACCACAAGCTAAGTTGGATGTCTTCTTGAGAGAATGGATTTAGAAAATCGGAAGAGACCATACATTGTTTACAACAAAGAGCGAGAATGGGACTGTGGCAGTGCTGGTGTATGTGGATGATATTATTGTCAAGGTGATGATGTTGAGGGAATCAAGAGAACGAAAGGCTTACTCAAGGCATCATTTGATATTAAAGACCAAGTGGTTTTAAGTATTTCCTTGGGATTGAGGTATGCAAATTTGATAAGGGATTATTTTTATCCCAAAGGAAATATACTCTTGATTTGCTTGAAGAAACAGGGAAGCTTGGAGTAAAACCAGCTAAGACTCCCATTGAGGATGGTTATAAAATATGCCCAGAGGGGGGCGCTTATAGAAGTTAAGAATATCAAAGGCTGGTGGGAAGGTTGATATACTTTGACTATCACAAGACCAGACATATCGTTTGCAGATAAATCAAGCAAGTCAACACATGCAGGCTCCAAGCAAACATCATTGGGGAATGGTTGATCGCATCCTCGGATACCTCAAAGGCACACCAGGCAAGGGTATCTCGATGGGTCATAATAACTCCAACCGATATTATTGGGACCGTGGATGCTGATCAAGGCGAGATAAGGTTGATAGGAAGTCAACAACTGGGTTTTGTACATTTGTTGGTGGAAACCTGGTTACTTGGAGAAGTAAAAAGCAGGAAGTAGTTTCTAGATCAAGTGCAGAGGTCGAGTATCGAGCAATGGCAAACACAACTGGTGAGTTGGTTTGGATAAAGGCCCTTCTCAAGGATCTAGGAATTGAATCATCTGAGCCCATGACTCTTCATTGTGACAACCAGGCTGCCATCCATATTGCTTCTAACTCTGTGTTCCATGAGAGAACGAAGCATATTGAGGTGGATTGTCACTATGTGAAAGAGAAGGTTGAAGCCGGAATAATTTTGCCAACATTTGTGAGAAAAGGACTAATTAGCTGAATGTCTTCACCAAAGCAACAACATCTAAGGTGTGTAATGATCTTCATGGCAAGATGGGTTTGTTTGGATCTCCACCAACCAATCTTGAGGGGGAGTGTTGAAGTGAGGACTGATTATTGAAGTGAAGACCAGATGGGAATTATTCAAGTCAAGATTGAATTGGTCTTACAAGAAGTGAGGTCTGTTTGACTTTATATTTTGTGGCTGTCATTTTTCCCACATGTTAATTAATTTTAGCCACTTGTTTAGGTTCCTTAGAGTGGATATATGATTGTAAAGGATCCATACACGAAATCAATGAGATGAGATAAGAAGAAAAAATATCTCTCACTTTCTTCTTCTTCATTTTCGTGGGTACTGTTCATTTTTCCAAAATTCTCCAAAATCTCAAGCAACAGATCTTTGTATTTCTACAGAAACTCCTATGAGATTCTAATAACTAACAGAACTGTGGGATAAGCTATATTGCTTGTTTCTTACTTTGACTTGCTTCTCCACCTTGGTAGCATACATTAATTACTTAAAGACTTCAACACTTTTATTCACTATCATTTCTATCTTGAAGGGTCATAACTCTGTTTTTAGGATTCTTAGCTTGAAAATTGTCAAATCCTTGGCAATGAAAGCTTTGATTCTTCATATTCATATCAGTGGATGTTGTTTCATCCTCCATATGTGTCTTCTTGCTACAACTCCCAAATTCACCATTAGAAACTCCTATAAGATTCAAATAACTAACAGAACTGTGGGATAAGCTTTATTGCTTGTTTCTTACTTTGACTTGCTTCTCCACCTTGGTAGCATACATTAATTACTTAAAGACTTCAACACTTCTATTCACTATCATTTCTATCTTGAAGGGTCATAACTCCGTTTTTAGGATTCTTAGCTTGAAAATTGTCAAATCCTTGGAAATGAAAGCTTAGATTCTTCATATTCATATCAGTGGATGTTGTTTCATCCTCCATATGTATATTCTTGCTACAACTCCCAAATTCACCATTAGAAACTCCTATGAGATTCAAATAACTAACAGAACTGTGGGATAAGCTATATTGCTTGTTTCTTACTTTGACTTGCTTCTCCACCTTGGTAGCATACTTCATATACTTTAAGACTTCAACAGTTCTATTCACTATCATTTCTATCTTGAAGGGTCATAACTCCGTTTTTAGGATTCTTAGCTTGAAAATTCTCAAATCCTTGGAAATAAAAGCTTTGATTCTTCATATTCTTATCAGTGGATGTTGTTTCATCCTCCATATGTGAATTGTTGCTACATTTCCCAAATTCACCGTTAGAAACTGCTATGAGATTCAAATAACTAACAGAACTGTGGGATAAGCTATATTGCTTGTTTCTTACTTTGACTTGCTTCTCCACCTTGGTAGCATACTTTAACTACTTTAAGACTTCAACACTTCTATTCACTATCATTTCTATCTTGAAGGGTCATAACTCCGTTTTTAGGATTCTTAGCTTAAAAATGGTCAAATCCTTGGAAATGAAAGCTTTGATTCTTCATATTCATATCAGTGGATGTAGTTTCAGCCTCCATATGTGTCTTCTAGCTACAACTCCCAAATTCACCATTAGAAACTCCTATGAGATTCTAATAACTAACAGAACTTTGGGATAAGCTATATTGCTTGTTTCTTACTTTGACTTGCTTCTCCACCTTGGTAGCATACTTTAACTACTTTAAGACTTCAACACTTCTATTCACTATCATTTCTATCTTGAAAGGTCATAACTCCGTTTTTGGGATTCTCAGCTTAAAAATGGTCAAATTCTTGGAAATGAAAGCTTTGATTCTTCATATGCATATCAGTGGATGTTGTTTCAGCCTCCATATGTGTCTTCTAGCTACAACTCCCAAATTCACCATTAGAAACTCCTATGAGATTCTAATAACTAACAGAACTGTGGGATAAGCTATATTGCTTGTTTCTTACATTGACTTGCTTCTCCACCTTGGTAGCATACATTAATTACTTAAAGACTTCAACACTTCTATTCACTCTCATTTCTATCTTGAAGGGTCATAACTCTGTTTTTAGGATTCTTAGCTTGAAAATTGTCAAATCCTTGGAAATGAAAGCTTTGATTCTTCATATTCATATCAGTGGATGTTGTTTCATCCTCCATATGTATATTCTTGCTACAACTCCCAAATTCACCATTAGAAACTCCTATGAGATTCAAATAACTAACAGAACTGTGGGATAAGTTATATTGCTTGTTTCTTACTTTGACTTGCTTCTCCACCTTGGTAGCATACTTCAACTACTTTAAGACTTCAACACTTCTATTCACTATCATTTCTATCTTGAAGGGTCATAACTCCGTTTTTAGGATTCTTAGCTTGAAAATTGTCAAATCCTTGGAAATGAAAGCTTTGATTCTTCATATTCATATCAGTGGATGTTGTTTCATCCTCCATATGTATATTCTTGCTACAACTCCCAAATTCACCGTTAGAAACTGCTATGAGATTCAAATAACTAACAGAACTGTGGGATAAGCTATATTGCTTGTTTCTTACTTTGACTTGCTTCTCCACCTTGGTAGCATACTTTAACTACTTTAAGACTTCAACACTTCTATTCACTATCATTTCTATCTTGAAGGGTCATAACTCCGTTTTTAGGATTCTCAGCTTGAAAATGGTCAAATCCTTGGAAATGAAAGCTTTGATTCTTCATATTTATATCAGTGGATGTTGTTTCAGCCTCCATATGTGTCTTCTTGCTACAACTCCCAAATTCACCATTAGAAACTCCTATGAGATTCTAATAACTAATGTACTGGGATAAGCTTATATTGCTTTTTTCTTACTTTGATTCGCTTATACACCTTGGTAGCATACTTCAACTACTTTAAGACTTCAACACTTCTATTCACTATCATTTCTATCTTGAAGGGTCATAACTCTGTTATTAGGATTCTTAGCTTGAAAATTGTCAAATCCTTGGAAATGAAAGCTTTGATTCTTCATATTCATATCAGTGGATGTTGTTTCATCCTCCATATGTATATTCTTGCTACAACTCCCAAATTCACCATTAGAAACTCCTATGAGATTCTAATAACTAACAGAACTTTGGGATAAGCTATATTACTTTTTTCTTACTTTGACTTGCTTCTCCACCTTGGTAGCATACTTTAACTACTTTAAGACTTCAACACTTCTATTCACTATCATTTCTATCTTGAAGGGTCATAACTCCGTTTTTAGGATTCTCAGCTTGAAAATGGTCAAATCCTTGGAAATGAAAGCTTTGATTCTTCATATTTATATCAGTGGATGTTGAGTGAGCGTGCATATGTCTCGTCTGTCGCCAACTCCCTAATTCACCATTAGAAACTCCTATGAGATTCTAATAACTAATGTGAACTGTGGGATAAGCCACATTACCTTTTTCTTACTTTGACTTGCTTCACCACCTTGGTAGCATACTTTCAACTACTTTAAGACTTCAACACTTCTATTCACTATCATTCTCTATCTTGAAGGGTCATAACTCCGTTTTAGGATTCTTAGCTTGAAAATGGTTAAATCCTTGGAAATGAAAGCATTGATTATTCGTATTCATATCAGTGGATGTTGTTTCATCCTCCATATGTCTATTCTTGCTACAACTCCCAAATTCACCATTCAAAACTCCTATGAGATTCTAATAACTAACAGAACTGGGGATAGAGCTATATTACTTTTTTTTACTTTGACTTACTCGCTTCTCCACCTTGGTAGCATACTTCAACTACTTTAAGACTTCAACACTTCTATTCACTCTCATTTCTATCTTGAAGAGTCATAACTCTGTTTTTTGGATTCTCAGGTTAAAAATGGTCAAATCCTTGGAAATGAAAGCATTGATTCTTCATATTCATAACAGTGGATGTTGTCTCAACCTCCATATGTGTCTTCTTCATACAACTCCCAAATTCACCATTAGAAACCCTATGAGATTCTAATAACTAATGGATCTGTGGGATAAGCTATATTGCTTGTTTCTCACTTTGACTTGCTTCTCCACCTTGGTAGCATACTTCAACTACTTTAAAACTTCAACACTTCTATTCACTATCATTTCTATCTTGAAGGGTCATAACTCCGTTTTTAGGATTCTTAGCTTGAAAATTGTCAAATCCTTGGAAATGAAAGCTTTGATTCTTCATATTCATATCAGTGGATGTTGTTTCATCCTCCATATGTGTATTCTTGCTACAACTCCCAAATTCACCATTAAAAACTCCTATGAGATTCAAATAACTAACAGAACTGTGGGATAAGCTATATTGCTTGTTTCTTACATTGACTTGCTTCTCCACCTTGGTAGCATACTTTAACTACTTTAAGACTTCAACACTTCTATTCACTATCATTTCTATCTTGAAGGGTCATAACTCCGTTTTTAGGATTCTTAGCTTAAAAATGGTCAAATCCTTGGAAATGAAAGCTTTGATTCTTCATATTCATATCAGTGGATGTAGTTTCAGCCTCCATATGTGTCTTCTAGCTACAACTCCCAAATTCACCATTAGAAACTCCTATGAGATTCTAATAACTAACAGAACTGTGGGATAAGCTTATACATTGCTTCTTTACTTTGACTTGCTTCTCCTCCTTGGTAGCATACTTTAACTACTTTAAGACTTCAACACTTCTATTCACTATCATTTCTATCTTGAAAGGTCATAACTCCGTTTTTGGGATTCTCAGCTTAAAAATGGTCAAATTCTTGGAAATGAAAGCTTTGATTCTTCATATTCATATCAGTGGATGTTGTTTCAGCCTCCATATGTGTCTTCTAGCTACAACTCCCCAATTCACCATTAGAAACTCCTATGAGATTCAAATAACTAACAGAACTGTGGGATAAGCTATATTGCTTGTTTCTTACTTTGACTTGCTTCTCCACCTTGGTAGCATACATTAATTACTTAAAGATTTCAACACTTCTATTCACTATCATTTCTATCTTGAAGGGTCATAACTCCGTTTTTAGGATTCTTAGCTTGAAAATGGTCAAATCCTTGGAAATGAAAGCTTTGATTCTTCATATTCATATCAGTGGATGTTGTTTCATCCTCCATATGTATATTCTTGCTACAACTCCCAAATTCACCATTAGAAACTCCTATGAGATTCAAATAACTAACAGAACTGGGATAAGTCTATATTAGCTTTTTTCTTACTTTGACTTGCTTCTCCACCTTGGTAGCATACTTCAACTACTTTAAGACTT
Organism: Cardamine occulta; assembly: GCA_028015245.1. NCBI lineage: Eukaryota > Viridiplantae > Streptophyta > Magnoliopsida > Brassicales > Brassicaceae > Cardamine > Cardamine occulta. The sequence goes on along the minus strand of CM051386.1, from coordinate 25,864,267 downwards.
CAACACTTCTATTCACTATCATTTCTATCTTGAAGGGTCATAACTCCGTTTTTAGGATTCTTAGCTTGAAAATTCTCAAATCCTTGGAAATGAAAGCTTTGATTCTTCATATTCTTATCAGTGGATGTTGTTTCATCCTCCATATGTGAATTGTTGCTACATTTTCCAAATTCACCGTTAGAAACTGCTATGAGATTCAAATAACTAACAGAACTGTGGGATAAGCTATATTGCTTGTTTCTTACTTTGACTTGCTTCTCCACCTTGGTAGCATACTTTAACTACTTTAAGACTTCAACACTTCTATTCACTATCATTTCTATCTTGAAGGGTCATAACTCCGTTTTTAGGATTCTTAGCTTGAAAATTGTCAAATCCTTGGAAATGAAAGCTTTGATTCTTCATATTCATATCAGTGGATGTTGTTTCATCCTCCATATGTATATTCTTGCTACAACTCCCAAATTCACCATTAGAAACTCCTATGAGATTCTAATAACTAAGAGAACTGTGGGATAAGCTTATATTACTTTTTTTCTTACTTTGACTTGCTTCTCCACCTTGGTAGCATACTTCAACTATTTTAAGACTTCAACACTTCTATTCACTATCATTGCTATCTTGAAGGGTCATAACTCCGTTCTTAGGGTTCTTAGCTTGAAAATTGTCAAATTCTTTGAAATGAAGGCAGTGATGCTTCATATTCATATCAGTGGATGTTGTTTCAACCTCCAGATGTTCTTCTACAACTCCCAAATTCACCATTAGAAACTCCTATGAGATTCTAATAACTAACAGAACTGTGGGATAAGCTATATTACGTTTTCTTACTTTGACTTGCTTCTCCACCTTGGTAGCATACATTAATTACTTAAAGACTTCAACACTTCTATTCACTATCATTTCTATCTTGGAGGGGCATAACTTTGTTTTAGGATTCTTAGCTTGAAAATTGTCAAATCCTTGGAAATGAAAGCTTTGATTCTTCATATTCATATCAGTGGATGTTGTTTCATCCTCCATATGTGTATTCTTGCTACAACTCCCAAATTCACCATTAGAAACTCCTATGAGATTCTAATAACTAACAGAACTGTGGGATAAGCTATATTGCTTTTTCTTACTTTGACTTGCTTCTCCACCTTGGTAGCATACTTCAACTACTTTAAGACTTCAACACTTCTATTCACTATCATTTCTATCTTGAAGGGTCATAACTCCGTTTTTAGGATTCTTAGCTTGAAAATTGTCAAATCCTTTGAAATGAAAGCTTTGATTCTTCATATTCATATCAGTGGATGTTGTTTCATCCTCCATATGTGTCTTCTTGCTACAACTCCCAAATTCACCATTAGAAACTCGTATGAGATTCTAAGAACTAATAGAACTGTGGAATAAATTATATTGCTTTGTTTCTTACTTTGACTTGCTTCTCCACCTTGGTAGCATACTTTAACTACTTTAAGACTTCAACATTTCTATTCACTATCATTTCTATCTTGAAGGGTCATAACTCTCTTTTAGGATTCTCCGCTTGAAACTTGTCAAATCCTTGGAAATGAAAGCTTTGATTCTTCATATTCATATCAGTGGATGTTGTTTAATCCTCCCTATGTCTCTGCTTGCTACAGCTCCCAAATGCATCCTCAGAAACTCCTATGAGATTCTAATAACTAACCGAACTGTGGGATAAGCTATATTGCTTTTTTCTTACATTGACTTGCTTTCCCACCTTGGCAGCATACATTAATTACTCAAAGACTTCAACACTTCTATTCACTATCATCTCTATCTTGAAGGGTCATAACTCCGTTTTTAGGATTCTTAGCTTGAAAATGGTCAAATCCTTGGAAATGAAAGCTTTGATTCTTCATATTCATATCAGTGGATGTTGTTTCACCCTCCATATGTATATTCTTGCTACAACTCCCAAATTCACCATTAGAAACTCCTATGAGATTCAAAAACATAAGAGAACTGTGGGATAATCTATAATGCTTGTTTCTTACTTTGACTTGCTTCTCCACCTTGGTAGCATACTTTAACTACTTTAAGACTTCAACACTTCTATTCACTATCATTTCTATCTTGAAGGGTCATAACTCCGTTTTTAGGATTCTCAGCTTGAAAATGGTCAAATCCTTGGAAATGAAAGCTTTGATTCTTCATATTTATATCAGTGGATGTTGTTTCAGCCTCCATATGTGTCTTCTTGCTACAACTCCCAAATTCACCATTAGAAACTCCTATGAGATTCTAATAACTAACAGAACTGTGGGATAAGCTTGTTCCTTTTTGTTGCTTTGACTTGCTTCTCCACCTTGGTAGCATACTTTAACTACTTTAAGACTTCAACACTTCTATTCACTATCATCTCTATCTTGAAGGGTCATAACTCCGTTTTTAGGATTCTTAGCTTGAAAATGGTCAAATCCTTGGAAATGAAAGCTTTGATTCTTCATATTCATATCAGTGGATGTTGTTTCATCCTCCATATGTCTCTTCTTGCTACAACTCCCAAATTCACCATTAGAAACTCCTATGAGATTCTAATAACTAACAGAACTGTGGGATAAGCTATATTACTTTTTTCTTACTTTGACTTGCTTCTCCACCTTGGTAGCATACTTCAACTACTTTAAGACTTCAACACTTCTATTCACTATCATTTCTATCTTAAAGGGTCATAACTCCGATTTTAGGATTCTCAGCTTGAAAATTGTCAAATCCTTGGAAATGAAAGATTTGATTCTTCATATTCATATCAGTGGATGTTGTTTCAACCTCCATATGTGTCTTCTTGATACAACTCCCAAATTCACCATTAGAAACTCCTATGAGATTCTAATAACTAACAGATCTGTGGGATAAGCTATATTACCTTTTTCTTACTTTGACTTGCTTCTCCACCTTGGTAGCATACTTCAACTACTTAAAGACTTCAACACTTCTATTCACTATCATTTCTATCTTGAAGGGTCATAACTCCGTTTTTAGGATTCTTAGCTTGAAAATTATCAAATCCTTGGAAATGAAAGCTTTGATTCTTCATATTCATATCAGTGGATGTTGTTTCATCCTCCATATGTGTATTCTTGCTACAACTCCCAAATTCACCATTAAAAACTCCTATGAGATTCAAATAACTAACAGAACTGTGGGATAAGCTATATTGCTTGCTTTTTACATTGACTCTTCTCCACCTTGGTAGCATACATTAATTACTTAAAGACTTCAACACTTCTATTCACTATCATTTCTATCTTGAAGGGTCATAACTCTGTTTTTAGGATTCTTAGCTTGAAAATTGTCAAATCCTTGGCAATGAAAGCTATAATTCTTCATATTCATATCAGTGGATGTTGTTTCATCCTCCATATGTATATTCTTGCTACAAGTCCCAAATTCACCATTAGAAACTCCTATGAGATTCAAATAACTAACAAAACTGTGGGATAAGCTATATTGCTTGTTTCTTACTTTGACTTGCTTCTCCACCTTGGTAGCATACTTTAACTACTTTAAGACTTCAACACTTCTATTCACTATCATTTCTATCTTGAAGGGTCATAACTCCGTTTTTAGGATTCTTAGCTTAAAAATGGTCAAATCCTTGGAAATGAAAGCTTTGATTCTTCATATTCATATCAGTGGATGTAGTTTCAGCCTCCATATGTGTCTTCTAGCTACAACTCCCAAATTCACCATTAGAAACTCCTATGAGATTCAAATAACTAATAACCGGGATAAGCTTATATTACCTTGTTTCTTACTTTGACTTGCTTCTCCACCTTGGTAGCATACATTAATTACTTAAAGACTTCAACACTTCTATTCACTATCATTTCTATCTTCAAGGGTCATAACTCCGTTTTTAGGATTCTTAGCTTAAAGATTGTCAAATCCTTGGAAATGAAAGCTTTGATTCTTCATATTCATATCAGTGGATGTTGTTTCATCCTCCATATGTCTCTTCTTGCTACAACTCCCAAATTCACCATTAGAAACTCCTATGAGATTCAAAAACATAAGAGAACTGTGGGATAGGTTATATTGCTTGTTTCTT
>CM051386.1:25806318-25860101 GCA_028015245.1 Cardamine occulta | reverse complement strand
TCTTACTTTAAGACTTCAACACTTCTATTCACTATCATTTCTATCTTGAAGGGTCATAACTCCGCTTTTTTAGGATTCTTAGCTTGAAAGTTGTCAAATCCTTGGAAATGAAAGCTTTGATTCTTCATATTCTCAGCAGTGGATGTTGTTTCAGCCTCCATATGTGATTGTTGCTACATTTCCCAAATTCACCGTTAGAAACTCCTATGAGATTCTAATAACTAACAGAACTGTGGGATAAGCTATATTGCTTGTTTCTTACTTTGACTTGCTTCTCCACCTTGGTAGCATACTTCAACTACTTTAAGACTTCAACACTTCTATTCACTATCATTTCTATCTTGAAGGGTCATAACTTCGTTTTTAGGATTCTTAGCTTGAAAATTGTCAAACTATGGAAATGAAAGCTTTGATTCTTCATATTCATATCAGTGGATGTTGTTTCAGCCTCCATATGTGAATTGTTGCTACATTTCCCAAATTCACCATTCAGAAACTCCTATGAGATTCAAATAACTAATAGAACTCGCGATAAGCTTATATTGCTTGTTTCTTACTTTGACTCGCTCTCCACCTTGGTAGCATACTTTAACTACTTTAAGACTTCAACACTTCTATTCACTATCATCTCTATCTTGAAAGGTCATAACTCCGCTTTTAGGATTCTTAGCATTGAAAATGGTCAAATCCTTGGAAATGAAAGCTTTGATTCTTCTTATTCATATCAATGGATGTTGGTTTATCCTCCATACGTCTCTTCTTTCTACACCTCCCAACTTCACCATTAGAAACTTCTATGAGATTCAAATAACTAATGGAACCTGGGATAAGCTATATTGCTTGTTTCTTACTTTGACTTGCTTCTCCACCTTGGTAGCATACTTTAACTACTTTAAGACTTCAACACTTCTATTCACTATCATTTCTATCTTGACGGGTCCTATCTGCGTTTTTAGCATTCTTCGCTAGAAAATTGTCAAATCCTTGGAAATGAAAGCTTTGATTCTTCATATTCTTATCAGTGGATGTTGTTTCAGCCTCCATATGTGAATTATTGCTATATTTCCCAAATTCACCATTAGAAACTCCTATGAGGATTCCTTGAACTAACAGAACTATGGGATAAGCTATGATGCTTGTTTCTTACTTTGACTTGCTTCTCCACCTTGGTAGCATACTTTAACTACTTTAAGACTTCAACACTTCTATTCACTATCATTTCTATCTTGAAGGGTCATAACTCCGTTTTTGGTATTCTCAGCTTGAATATGATCAAATCCTTGGAAATGAAAGCATTGATTCTTCCTATTCATTCAAAAATGAGATTCAAATAACTAATAGAACCTGTGGGATAAGCTATATTGCTTGTTTCTTACTTTGACTTCGCTTCTCCACCTTGGTAGCATACTTTAACTACTTTAAGACTTCAACACTTCTATTCACTATCATATCTCTATCTTGAAGGGTCATAACTCCGTTTTTTAGGATTCTTAGCTTGAAAATGGTCAAATCCTTGGAAATGAAAGCTTTGATTCTTCATATTCATATCAGTGGATGTTGTTTCAGCCTCCATATGTGTCTTTTGCTACAACTCCCAAATTCACCATTAGAAACTCCTATGAGATTCTAATAACTAATAGAACTGGGATAAGCTATATTGCTTGTTTCTTACTTTAAATTGCTTCTCCACCTTGGTAGCATACTTTAACTACTTTAAGACTTCAACACTTCTATTCACTATCATTTCTATCTTGAAGGGTCATAACTCCGCTTTTTTTAGGATTCTCAACTTGAAAATGGTCAAATCCTTGAAATGAAAGCTTTGATTCTTCATATTCATATGAGATTCAAATAACTAATAGAACTGTGGGATAAGCTATATTGCTTGTTTCTTACTTTGACTTGCTTCTCCACCTTGGTAGCATACTTTAACTACTTTAAGACTTCAACACTTCTATTCACTATCATTTCTATCTTGAAGGTTCATAACGGCGCTGTTAGGCGTCTTAGCGTGAAAATGGGCAAATCCTTGGAAATGAAAGTTCTGATTCTTCATATTCATATCAGTGGATGTTGTTTCAGCCTCCATATGTCTTCTTGCTACAACTCCCAAATTCACCATTAGAACCTCCTATGAGTTTCAAATAACTACAGAACTGTGGGATAAGCTATATTGCTTGTTTCTTACTTTGACTTGCTTCTCCACCTTGGTAGCATACTTTAACTACTTTAAGACTTCAACACTTCTATTCACTATCATTTCTATCTTGAAGGGTCATAACTCCGCTTTTGGGATTCTCAGCTTAAAAATGGTCAAATCCTTGGAAATGAAAGCTTTGATTCTTCATATTCATATCGGTGGATGTTGTTTCACCCTCCATATGTGTCTTCTTGCTACAACTCCCCAATTCCCCATTAGAAACTCCTATGAGATTGTTAGAACTAACAGAACTATGGGCTCAGCTATATTGCTTGTTTCTTACTTTGACTTGCTTCTCAACCTTGGTAGCATACTTCAACTACTTTAAGACTTCAACACTTCTATTCACTATCATTTCTATCTTGCCGGGTCATAACTCCGTTTTTAGGATTCTTAGCTTGAAAATTGTCAAATCCTTGGAAATGAAAGCTTTGATTCTTCATATTCATATCAGTGGATGTTGTTTCAGCCTGCATATGTGAATTGTTGCTACATTTCCCAAATTCACCGTTGAAAACTGCTATGAGACCCAAATAACTACCATAACCCTGGGCTAAGCTATATTGCTTGTTTCTTACTTTGACTTGCTTCTCCACCTTGGTAGCATACTTCAACTACTTTAAGACTTCAACACTTCTATTCACTATCATTTCTATCTTGAAGGTTCATAATTCCGTTTTTTAGGATTCTTAGCTTGAAAATTGTCAAATCCTTGGAAATGAAAGCTTTGATTCTTCATATTCATATCAGTGGATGTTCTTTCAGCCTCCATATGTGAATTGTTGCTACATTTCCCAAATTCACCGTGAGAAACCTCTAGGCGATCCTAATAAATAATAGAACTGTGGGATAAGCTATATTGCTTGTTTCTTACTTTGACTTGCTTCTCCACCTTGGTAGCATACTTTAACTACTTTAAGACTTCAACACTTCTATTCACTATCATTTCTATCTTGAAGGGTCATAACTCCGTTTTTAGGATTCTTAGCTTGAAAATGGTCAAATCCTTGGAAATGAAAGCTTTGATTCTTCATATTCATATCAATGGATGTTGTTTCATCCTCCATATGTCTCTTCTTGCTACAACTCCCAAATTCACCATTAGAAACTCCTATGAGATTCAAATAACTAACAGAACTGTGGGATAAGCTATATTGCTTGTTTCTTACTTTGACTTGCTTCTCCACCTTGGTAGCATACTTTAACTACTTTAAGACTTCAACACTTCTATTCACTATCATTTCTATCTTGAAGGGTCATAACTCCGTTTTTAGGATTCTTAGCTTGAAAATTGTCAAATCCTTGGAAATGAAAGCTTTGATTCTTCATATTCATATCAGTGGATGTTGTTTCAGCCTCCATATGTGAATTGTTGCTACATATCCCAAATTCACTGTTAGAAACTCCTATGAGATTCAAATAACTAACAGAACTGTGGGATAAGCTTATATTGCTTGTTTCTTACTTTGACTTCGCTTCTCCACCTTGGTAGCTTACTTTAACTACTTTAAGACTTCAACACTTCTATTCACTATCATCTCTATCTTGAAGGGTCATAACTCCATTTCTGGGATTCTTAGCTTGAAAATGGACAAATTCTAGGAAATGAAAGCTTTGATTCTTGCTATTCATATCAGTGGATGTTGTTTCAGCCTCCATATGTGTCTTTTGCTACAACTCCCAAATTCACCATTAGAAACTCCTATGAGATTCTAATAACTAACAGAACTGTGGGATAAGCTTATATTGCTTGTTTCTTACTTTGCCTTGCTTCTCCACCCTGGTAGCATACTTTAACTACTTTAAGAATTCAACACTTCTTTTCACTAACATTTCTATCTTGAAGGGTCATAACTCCGCTTTTAGGATTCTCAGCCTAAAAATGGTCAAATCCTTGGAAATGAAAGCTTTGATTCTTCATATTCATATATATGAGATTCAAATAACTAATAGAACTGGGGGATAAATTTATATTGGTTGTTTCTTACTTTGACTTGCTTCTACACCTTGGTAGCATGCTTCAACTACTTTAAGACTTCAACACTTCTATTCACTATCATTTCTATCTTGAAGGGTCATAACTCCGTTTTTAGGATTCTTAGCTTGAAAATGGTCAAATCCTTAGAAATGAAAGCTTTGATTCTTCATATTCATATCAGTGGATGTTGTTTCATCCTCCATATGTCTCTTCTTGCTACACCTCCCAAATTCACCATTAGAAACTCCTATGAGATTCAAATAACTTACAGAACTGTGGGATAAGCTATATTGCTTGTTTCTTACTTTGACTTGCTTCTCCACCTTGGTAGCATACTTTAACTACTTTAAGACTTCAACACTTCTATTCACTATCATTTCTATCTTGAAGGGTCATAACTCCGTTTTTGGGATTCTAAACTTGAAAATGGTCAAATCTTTGGCAATGAAAGCGTTGATTCTTCATATTCATATCAGTGGATGTTGTTTCATCCTCCATATGTCTCTTCTTGCTACAACTCCCAAATTCACCATTAGAAACTCCTATGAGATTCTAATAACTAATGGAATCGGGGATAAGCTTATATTGTTTGTTTCTTTACTTTTGACTTCGCTTCTCCACCTTGGTAGCATACTTCAACTACTTTAAGACTTCAACACTTCTATTCACTATCATTTCTATCTTGAAGGGTCATAACTCCGTTTTTAGGATTCTTAGCTTGAAAATTGTCAAATCCTTGGAAATGAAAGCTTTGATTCTTCATATTCATATCAGTGGATGTTGTTTCAGCCTCCATATGTGAATTGTTGCTACATTTCCCAAATTCACCGTTAGAAACTGCTATGAGATTCTAATAACTAACAGAACTGTGGGATAAGCTATATTGCTTGTTTCTTACTTTGACTTGCTTCTCCACCTTGGTAGCATACTTCAACTACTTTAAGACTTCAACACTTCTATTCACTATCATTTCTATCTTGAAGGGTCATAATTCCGCTTTTAGGATTCTCAGTTTGAAAAGTGTCAAATCCCTGGAAATGAAAGCTTTGATTCTTCATATTCATATCAGTGGATGTTGTTTCAGCCTCCATATGTGAATTGTTGCTACATTTCCCAAATTCACCGTTAGGAACCGCCATGAGATTCAAATAACTAATAGAAACTGTGGGATAAGCTATATTGCTTGTTTCTTACTTTGACTTGCTTCTCCACCTTGGTAGCATACTTTAATTACTTTAAGACTTCAACACTTCTATTCACTATCATCTCTATCTTGAAGGGTCATAACTCCGATTTTAGGATTCTCAGCTTGAAAATGGTCAAATCTTTGGAAATGAAAGCATTGATTCTTCATATTCACATCAATAGGTGTTGTTTCATCCTCCATATGTCTCTTCTTGCTACACCTCCCAAATTCACCATTAGAAACTCCTATGAGATTCAAATAACTAACAGAACTGTGGGATAAGCTATATTGCTTGTTTCTTACTTTGACTTGCTTCTCCACCTTGGTAGCATACTTTAACTACTTTAAGACTTCCGCACTTCCATCCTGTAGCATAACTATCTTGATCTGTCATGACTCCGTTTCAGTATTCTTAGCTTGAAAATTGTCAAATCCTTGGAAATGAAAGCTTTGATTCTTCATATTCATATCGTGGATGTTGTTTCAGCCTCCATATGTGAATTGTTGCTACAAGTCCCAAATTCACCGTTAGAAACCGCTCTGAGATTCAAATAACTAACAGAACTGTGGGATAAGCTATATTGCTTGTTCCTTACTTTGATTTGCTTCTCCACCTTGGTAGCATACTTTAACTACTTTTAAGACTTCAACACTTCTATTCACTATCATCTCTATCTTGAAGGGTCATAACTCCTTTTTTTTGGATTCTTAGCTTGAAAATAGTCAAATCATTAAAAATGAAAGCTTTGATTCCTCATATTCATATCAGTGGATGTTGTTTCAGCCTCCATATGTGTCTTTTGCTACAACTCCCAAATTCACCATTAGAAACTCCTATGAGATTCTAATAACTAACGGAACTTGTGGATAAGCTATATTGCTTGTTTCTTACTTTGACTTGCTTCTCCACCTTGGTAGCATACTTTAACTACTTTAAGACTTCAACACTTCTATTCACTATCATTTCTATCTTGAAGGGTCATAACTCCGTTTTAGGATTCTCATTGAAAATGGTCAAATCCTTGAAATGAAAGCTTTGATTCTTCATATTCATATAAGAGATTCAAAGAACTAACAGAACTGTGGGATAAGCTATAATGCTTGTTTCTTACTTTGACTTGCTTCTCCACCTTGGTAGCATACTTTAACTACTTTAAGACTTCAACACTTCTATTCACTATCATCTCTATCTTGAAGGGTCATAACTCCGTTTTTAGGATTCTTAGCTTGAAAATGGTCAAATCCTTGGAAATGAAAGCTTTGATTCTTCATATTCATATCAGTGGATGTTGTTTCATCCTCCATATGTCTCTTCTTGCTACACCTCCCAAATTCACCATTAGAAACTCCTATGAGATTCAAATAACTTACAGAACTGTGGGATAAGCTATATTGCTTGTTTCTTACTTTGACTTGCTTCTCCACCTTGGTAGCATACTTTAACTACTTTAAGACTTCAACACTTCTATTCACTATCATTTCTATCTTGAAGGGTCATAACTCCGTTTTTAGGATTCTCAGCTTGAAAATGGTCAAATCCTTGGAAATGAAAGCTTTGATTCTTCATATTCAAATCAGTGGATGTTGTTTCAGCCTCCATATGTGTCTTCTTGCTACAACTCCCAAATTCACCATTAGAAACTCCTATGAGATTCTAATAACTAACAGAACTGTGGGATAAGCTATATTGCTTGTTTCTTACTTTGACTTGCTTCTCCACCTTGGTAGCATACTTCAACTACTTTAAGACTTCAACACTTCTATTCACTATCATTTCTATCTTGAAGGGTCATAACTCCGTTTTTAGGATTCTTAGCTTGAAAATTGTCAAATCCTTGGAAATGAAAGCTTTGATTCTTCATATTCATATCAGTGGATGTTGTTTCATCCTCCATATGTGAATTGTTGCTACATTTCCCAAATTCACCATTAGAAACTCCTATGAGATTCTAATAACTAACAGAACTGTGGGATAAGCTATATTGCTTGTTTCTTACTTTGACTTGCTTCTCCACCTTGGTAGCATACTTCAACTACTTTAAGACTTCAACACTTCTATTCACTATCATTTCTATCTTGAAGGGTCATAATTCCGTTTTTAGGATTCTTAGCTTGAAAATTGTCAAATCCTTGGAAATGAAAGCTTTGATTCTTCATATTCATATCAGTGGATGTTGTTTCAGCCTCCATATGTGAATTGTTGCTACATTTCCCAAATTCACCGTTAGAAACTGCTATGAGATTCAAATAACTAATAGAACTGTGGGATAAGCTATATTGCTTGTTTCTTACTTTGACTTGCTTCTCCACCTTGGTAGCATACTTTAACTACTTTAAGACTTCAACACTTCTATTCACTATCATCTCTATCTTGAAGGGTCATAACTCCGTTTTTAGGATTCTTAGCTTGAAAATGGTCAAATTCCTTGAAATGAAAGCTTTGATTCTTCATATTCATATCAGTGGGATGTTGTTTCATCCTCCATATGTCTCTTGTTGATACAACTCCCAAATGAATCATTAGAAACTCCAATCACATTCGAATAACTAACAGAACTGTGGGATAAGCTATATTGCTGTTTTCTTACTTTGACTTGCTTCTCCACCTTGGTAGCATACTTTAACTACTTTAAGACTTCAACACTTCTATTCACTATCATTTCTATCTTGAAGGGTCATAACTCCGTTTTTAGGATTCTTAGCTTGAAAATTGTCAAATCCTTGGAAATGAAAGCTTTGATTCTTCATATTCACATCAATAGGTGTTGTTTCAGCCTCCATATGTGTCTTCTTGCTACAATTCCCCAATTCACCGTTAGAAACTCCTATGAGATTCAAATAACTAACAGAACTGTGGGATAAACTATATTGCTTGTTTCTTACTTTGACTTGCTTCTCCACCTTGGTAGCATACTTTAACTACTTTAAGACTTCAACACTTCTATTCACTATCATTTCTATCTTGAAGGGTCATAACTCCGTTTTTAGGATTCTTAGCTTGAAAATGGCCAAATCCTTGTCAATGAAACCATTGATTCTTCATATTCACATGAATAGATGTTGTTTAAGCCTCCATATGTGTCTTCTTGCTTTACACCTCCCAAATTCACCATTAGAAACTCCTATGAGATTCAAATAACTAATGGAACTGTGGGATAAGCTATATATTGCTTCTCTTACTTTGACTTGCTTCTCCACCTTGGTAGCATACTTTAACTACTTTAAGACTTCACCACTTCTATTCACTATCATTTCTATCTTGAAGGGTCATAACTCTGTTTTTAGGATTCTTGGCTTAAAAATGGTAAAATCCTTGGAAATGAAAGCTTTGATTCTTCATATTCATATCAATGGATGTTGTTTCACCCTCCATATGTCTCTTCTTGCTACAACTCCCAAATTCACCATTAGAAACTCCTATGAGATTCTAATAACTAATAGAACCTGTGGATAAGCTATATTACTTTTTTCTTACTTTGACTTGCTTCTCCACCTTGGTAGCATACTTCAACTACTTTAAGACTTCAACACTTCTATTCACTATCATTTCTATCTTGAAGGGTCGTAACTCCAGTTTTAGGACTATGAGCTTGAAAATGGAAAAATCCTTGGAAATGAAAGCTTTGATTCTTCATATTCATATCAGTGGATGTTGTTTCATCCGCCATATCTGTATTCTTGCTACAACTCCCAATTCACCATTAGAAACTCCTATGGGATTCTAAGAACTAACAGAATTGTGGGATTAACTATATTGTTTGTTTTTACTTTGACTTGCTTCTCCACCTTGGTAGCATACTTCAACTACTTTAAGACTTCAACACTTCTATTCACTATCATTTCTATCTTGAAGGGTCATAACTCCGTTTTGGTGTTCTCAGCTTGAAAATGGTCAAATCCTTGGAAATGAAAGCATTGATTCTTCATATTCACATCAATAGATGTTGTTTCAGCCTCCAGATGTGAATTTTTGCTACAACTCCCAAATTCACCGTTAGAAAATGCTATAAGATTCTAATAACTAACAGAACTGTGGGATAAGCTATATTGCTTACTTTGACTTGCTTCTCCACCTTGGTAGCATACTTCAACTACTTTAGGACTTCAACACTTCTATTCACTATCATTTCTATCTTGAAGGGTCATAATTCCGTTTTTAGGATTCTTAGCTTGAAAATTGTCAAATCCTTGGAAATGAAAGCTTTGATTCTTCATATTCATATCAGTGGATGTTGTTTCAGCCTCCATATGTGAATTGTTGCTACATTTCCCAAATTCACCGTTAGAAACTGCTATGAGATTCAAATAACTAACAGAACTGTGGGATAAGCTATATTGCTTGTTTCTTACTTTGACTTGCTTCTCCACCTTGGTAGCATACTTTAACTACTTTAAGACTTCAACACTTCTATTCACTATCATTTCTATCTTGAAGGGTCATAACTCCGTTTTTAGGATTCTCAGCTTGAAAATGGTCAAGACCTTGGAAATGAAAGCTTTGATTCTTCATATTCATATCAGTGGATGTTGTTTCAGCCTCCATATGTGTCTTCTTGCTACAACTCCCAAATTCACCATTAGAAACTCCTATGAGATTCTAATAACTAACAGAACTGTGGGATAAGCTATATTGCTTGTTTCTTACTTTGACTTGCTTCTCCACCTTGGTAGCATACTTCAACTACTTTAAGACTTCAACACTTCTATTCACTATCATTTCTATCTTGAAGGGTCATAACTCCGTTTTTAGGATTCTTAGCTTGAAAATTGTCAAATCCTTGGAAATGAAAGCTTTGATTCTTCATATTCATATCAGTGGATGTTGTTTCAGCCTCCATATGTGAATTGTTGCTACATTTCCCAAATTCACCATTAGAAACTCCTATGAGATTCTAATAACTAACAATCGGTGGGATAAGCTATATTGCTTGTTTCTTTACTTTGACTTGCTTCTCCACCTTGGTAGCATACTTCAACTACTTTAAGACTTCAACACTTCTATTCACTATCATTTCTATCTTCTTGAAAGGTCATAATTCCGTTTTTAGGATTCTTAGCTTGAAAATTGTCAAATCCTTGGAAATGAAAGCTTTGATTCTTCATATTCATATCAGTGGATGTTGTTTCAGCCTCCATATGTGAATTGTTGCTACATTTCCCAAATTCACCGTTAGAAACTGCTATGAGATTCAAATAACTAACAGAACTGGGGATAAGCTTATATTGCTTGTTTCTTACTTTGACTTGCTTCTCCACCTTGGTAGCATACTTTAACTACTTTAAGACTTCAACACTTCTATTCACTATCATCTCTATCTTGAAGGGTCATAACTCCGTTTTTAGGATTCTTAGCTTGAAAATGGTCAAATCCTTGGAAATGAAAGCTTTGATTCTTCATATTCACATCAATAGGTGTTGTTTAAGCCTCCATATGTGTCTTCTTGCTACAACTCCCAAATTCACCATTAGAAACTCCTATGAGATTCTAATAACTAACAGAACTGTGGGATAAGCTATATTGCTTGTTTCTTACTTTGACTTGCTTCTCCACCTTGGTAGCATACTTCAACTACTTTAAGACTTCAACACTTCTATTCACTATCATTTCTATCTTGAAGGGTCATAACTCCGTTTTTAGGATTCTTAGCTTGAAAATTGTCAAATCCTTGGAAATGAAAGCTTTGATTCTTCATATTCATATCAGTGGATGTTGTTTCAGCCTCCATATGTGAATTGTTGCTACATTTCCCAAATTCACCATTAAAACGCTATGAGATTCAAATAACTAATAGAACTGTGGGATAAGCTATATTGCTTGTTTCTTACTTTGACTTGCTTGCCCCCCGTGGTGGCATAGTTTAACTACTTTAAGACTTCAACACTTCTATTCACTATCATCTCTATCTTGAAGGGTCATAACTCCGTTTTTAGGATTCTTAGCTTGAAAATGGTCAAATCCTTGGAAATGAAAGCTTTGATTCTTCATATTCATATCAGTGGATGTTGTTTCATCCTCCATATGTCTCTTCTTGCTACACCTCCCAAATTCACCATTAGAAACTCCTATGAGATTCAAATAACTAACAGAACTGTGGGATAAGCTATATTGCTTGTTTCTTACTTTGACTTGCTTCTCCACCTTGGTAGCATACTTTAACTACTTTAAGACTTCAACACTTCTATTCACTATCATTTCTATCTTGAAGGGTCATAACTCCGTTTTTAGGATTCTCAGCTTGAAAATGGTCAAATCCTTGGAAATGAAAGCTTTGATTCTTCATATTCATATCAGTGGATGTTGTTTCACCCTCCATATGTCTCTTCTTGCTACAACTCCCAAATTCACCATTAGAAACTCCTATGAGATTCTAATAACTAACAGAACTGTGGGATAAGCTATATTACTTTTTTCTTACTTTGAATTGCTTCTCCACCTTGGTAGCATACTTCAACTACTTTAAGACTTCAACACTTCTATTCACTATCATTTCTATCTTGAAGGGTCATAACTCCGTTTTTAGGATTCTTAGCTTGAAAATTGTCAAATCCTTGGAAATGAAAGCTTTGATTCTTCATATTCATATCAGTGGATGTTGTTTCATCCTCCTTATGTCTCTTCTTGCTACAACTCCCAAATTCACTATTAGAAACTCCTATGAGATTCTCATAACTAATAGAACCGTGGGATAAGTTTATATTACTTTTTTTTTACTTTGACTTGCTTCTCCACCTTGGTAGCATACTTCAACTACTTTTAGACTTCAACCCTTCGATCCACTATCAGTTCAATCTTGAAGGGTCATAACTCCGCTTTTCGGATTCTCAGCTTGGAAAATGGTCAAATCCTTGGAAATGAAAGCTTTGATTCTTCATATTCATATCAGTGGATGTTGTTTCAGCCTCCATATGTGAATTGTTGCTACATTTCCCAAATTCACCGTTAGAAACTGCTATGAGATTCAAATAACTAACAGAACTGTGGGATAAGCTATATTGCTTGTTTCTTACTTTGACTTGCTTCTCCACCTTGGTAGCATACTTTAACTACTTTAAGACTTCAACACTTCTATTCACTATCCTCTCTATCTTGAAGGGTCATAACTCCGTTTTTAGGATTCTTAGCTTGAAAATGGTCAAATCCTTGGAAATGAAAGCTTTGATTCTTCATATTCATATCAGTGGATGTTGTTTCAGCCTCCATATGTGTCTTTTTGCTACAACTCCCAAATTCACCATTAGAAACTCCTATGAGATTCTAATAACTAACAGAACTGTGGGATAAGCTATATTGCTTGTTTCTTACTTTGACTTGCTTCTCCACCTTGGTAGCATACTTCAACTACTTTAAGACTTCAACACTTCTATTCACTATCATTTCTATCTTGAAGGGTCATAACTCCGTTTTTAGGATTCTTAGCTTGAAAATTGTCAAATCCTTGGAAATGAAAGCTTTGATTCTTCATATTCATATCAGTGGATGTTGTTTCAGCCTCCATATGTGAATTGTTGCTACATTTCCCAAATTCACCGTTAGAAACTATGAGATTCAAATAACTAATAGAACTGTGGGATAAGCTTATATTGCTTGTTTCTTACTTTGACTTGCTTCTCCACCTTGGTAGCATACTTTAACTACTTTAAGACTTCAACACTTCTATTCACTATCATTTCTATCTTGAAGGGTCATAACTCCGTTTTTAGGATTCTTAGCTTGAAAATGGTCAAATCCTTGGAAATGAAAGCTTTGATTCTTCATATTCATATCAGTGGATGTTGTTTCATCCTCCATATGTCTCTTCTTGCTACACCTCCCAAATTCACCATTAGAAACTCCTATGAGATTCAAATAACTACCAGAACCCTGCGATAAGCTATATCGCTTGTTTCTTACTTTGACTTGCTTCTCCACCTTGGTAGCATACTTACAGAAATCTAAGACTTCAACTCTTCTATCCCCTTTCATTTCTATCTTGAAGGGTCATAACTCCGTTTTTAGGATTCTCAGCTTGAAAATGGTCAAATCCTTGGAAATGAAAGCTTTGATTCTTCATATTCATATCAGTGGATGTTGTTTCAGCCTCCATATGTGTCTTCTTGCTACAACTCCCAAATTCACCATTAGAAACTCCTATGAGATTCTAATAACTAACAGAACTGTGGGATAAGCTATATTGCTTGTTTTTTACTTTGACTTGCTTCTCCACCTTGGTAGCATACTTCAACTACTTTAAGACTTCAACACTTCTATTCACTATCATTTCTATCTTGAAGGGTCATAACTCCGTTTTTAGGATTCTTAGCTTGAAAATTGTCAAATCCTTGGAAATGAAAGCTTTGATTCTTCATATTCATATCAGTGGATGTTGTTTCAGCCTCCATATGTGAATTGTTGCTACATTTCCCAAATTCACCTAGTAAACTCCTATGAGATTCTAATAACTAACGAACTGTGGGATAAGCTATATTGCTTGTTTCTTACTTTGACTTGCTTCTCCACCTTGGTAGCATACTTCAACAACTTTAGGACTTCAACACTTCTATTCACTATCATTTGTTTCTTGAAGGGTCATAACTTCCGCTTTTAGGATTCTTAGCTTGAAAATTGTCAAATCCTTGGAAATGAAAGCTTTGATTCTTCATATTCATATCAGTGGATGTTGTTTCAGCCTCCATATGTGAATTGTTGCTACATTTCCCAAATCGACCGTTAGAAACCGCTATGAGATTCAAATAACTACCAGAACCGTGGGATAAGCTATATATGCTTGTTTCTTACTTTGACTTGCTTTCTCCACCTTGGTAGCATACTTTAACTACTTTAAGACTTCAACACTTCTATTCACTATCATCTCTATCTTGAAGGGTCATAACTCCGTTTTTAGGATTCTTAGCTTGAAAATGGTCAAATCCTTGGAAATGAAAGCTTTGATTCTTCATATTCATATCAGTGGATGTTGTTTCAGCCTCCATATGTGTCTTCTTGCTACAACTCCCAAATTCACCATTAGAAACTCCTATGAGATTCTAATAACTAACAGAACTGTGGGATAAGCTATATTACTTTTTTCTTACTTTGACTTGCTTCTCCACCTTGGTAGCATACTTCAACTACTTTAAGACTTCAACACTTCTATTCACTATCATTTCTATCTTGAAGGGTCATAACTGCGTTTTTAGGATTCTTAGCTTGAAAATTGTCAAATCCTTGGAAATGAAAGCTTTGATTCTTCATATTCATATCAGTGGATGTTGTTTCAGCCTCCATATGTGAATTATTGCTATATTTCCCAAATTCACCGTAAGAAACTGCTATGAGATTCAAATAACTAACAGAATTGTGGGATAAGCTATATTGCTTGTTTCTTACTTTGACTTGCTTCTCCACCTTGGTAGCATACATTAATTACTTAAAGACTTCAACACTTCTATTCACTATCATTTCTATCTTGAAGGGTCATAACTCCTATTTAAGAATTCTTTGCTTGAAAACGTTCAAATCCTTTTAAATGAAGGCTTTGATTCTTCATATTCATATCAGTGGATGTTGTTTCATCCTCCATATGTGTCTTCTTGCTACACCTCCCAAATTCACCATTAGAAACTGCCTATGAGATTCAAATAACTAACAGAACCGGGGATAAGCTATATTGCTTGTTTCTTACTTTGACTTGCTTCTCCACCTTGGTAGCATACTTTAACTACTTTAAGACTTCGACCCTTCGATTCACTATCAGTTCTATCTTGAAGGGTCCTAACTCCGCTTTTTGGTTACTCAGCTTGAAAATGGTCAAATCCTTGGAAATGAAAGCTTTGATTCTTCATATTCATATCAGTGGATGTTGGTTGAGCCTGCATGTGGGTCTTCTTGCTACAACTCCCAAAATTACCATTAGAAACTCCTATGAGATTCTAATAACTAACAGAACTGTGGGATAAGCTATATTGCTTGTTTCTTACTTAGACTTGCTTCTCCACCTTGGTAGCATACTTCAACTACTTTAAGACTTCAACACTTCTATTCACTATCATTTCTATCTTGAAGGGTCATAACTCCGTTTTTAGGATTCTTAGCTTGAAAATTGTCAAATCCTTGGAAATGAAAGCTTTGATTCTTCATATTCATATCAGTGGATGTTGTTTCAGCCTCCATATGTGAATTGTTGCTACATTTCCCAAATTCACCATTAGAAACTGCTATGAGATTCTAATAACTAACAGAACTGTGGGATAAGCTATATTGCTTGTTTCTTACTTTGACTTGCTTCTCCACCTTGGTAGCATACTTCAACTACTTTAGGACTTCAACACTTCTATTCACTATCATTTCTATCTTGAAGGGTCATAATTCCGTTTTTAGGATTCTTAGCTTGAAAATTGTCAAATCCTTGGAAATGAAAGCTTTGATTCTTCATATTCATATCAGTGGATGTTGTTTCAGCCTCCATATGTGAATTGTTGCTACATTTCCCAAATTCACCGTTAGAAACTGCTATGAGATTCAAATAACTAACAGAACTGTGGGATAAGCTATATTGCTTGTTTCTTACTTTGACTTGCTTCTCCACCTTGGTAGCATACTTTAACTACTTTAAGACTTCAACACTTCTATTCACTATCATCTCTATCTTGAAGGGTCATAACTCCGTTTTTAGGATTCTTAGCTTGAAAATGGTCAAATCCTTGGAAATGAAAGCTTTGATTCTTCATATTCATATCAGTGGATGTTGTTTCAGCCTCCATATGTGTCTTTTTGCTACAACTCCCAAATTCACCATTAGAAACTCCTATGAGATTCTAATAACTAACAGAACTGTGGGATAAGCTATATTGCTTGTTTCTTACTTTGACTTGCTTCTCCACCTTGGTAGCATACTTCAACTACTTTAAGACTTCAACACTTCTATTCACTATCATTTCTATCTTGAAGGGTCATAACTCCGTTTTTAGGATTCTTAGCTTGAAAATTGTCAAATCCTTGGAAATGAATGCTTTGATTCTTCATATTCATATCAGTGGATGTTGTTTCAGCCTCCATATGTGAATTGTTGCTACATTTCCCAAATTCACCGTTAGAAACTGCTATGAGATTCAAATAACTAACAGAACTGTGGGATAAGCTATATTGCTTGTTTCTTACTTTGACTTGCTTCTCCACCTTGGTAGCATACTTTAACTACTTTAAGACTTCAACACTTCTATTCACTATCATCTCTATCTTGAAGGGTCATAACTCCATTTTTTGGATTCTTAGCTTGAAAATGGTCAAATCCTTGGAAATGAAAGCTTTGATTCTTCATATTCATATCAGTGGATGTTGTTTCAGCCTCCATATGTGTCTTCTTGCTACAACTCCCAAATTCACCATTAGAAACTCCTATGAGATTCTAATAACTAACGGAACTGTGGGATAAGCTATATTGCTTTTTCTTACTTTGACTTGCTTCTCCACCTTGGTAGCTTACTTTAACTACTTTAAGACTTCAACACTTCTATTCACTATCATCTCTATCTTGAAGGGTCATAACTCCGTTTTTAGGATTCTTAGCTTGAAAATGGTTAAATCCTTGGAAATGAAAGCTTTGATTCTTCATATTCATATCAATGGATGTTGTTTCACCCTCCATATGTCTCTTCTTGCTACAACTCCCAAATTCACCATTAGAAACTCCTATGAGATTCTAATAACTAACAGAACTGTGGGATAAGCTTTATTACTTTTTTCTTACTTTGAATTGCTTCTCCACCTTGGTAGCATACTTCAACTACTTTAAGACTTCAACACTTCTATTCACTATCATTTCTATCTTGAAGGGTCATAACTCCGTTTTTAGGATTCTTAGCTTGAAAATTGTCAAATCCTTGGAAATGAAAGCTTTGATTCTTCATATTCATATCAGAGAGTGTTGTTGCATCCACCATATGGCTACTCTTGCTACACCCCCCAAACTCACAATTAGAAACTCCTATGAGATTCTAATAACTAACAGTGAACTGTGGATAAGCTATATTACTTTTTTCTTACTTTGACTTGCTTCTCCACCTTGGTAGCATACTTCAACTACTTTAAGACTTCAACACTTCTATTCACTATCATTTCTATCTTGAAGGGTCATAACTCCGTTTTTAGGATTCTCAGCTTGAAAATGGTCAAATCCTTGGAAATGAAAGCTTTGATTCTTCATATTCATATCAATGGATGTTGTTTCAGCCTCCATATGTGAATTGTTGCTACATTTCCCAAATTCACCGTTAGAAACTGCTATGAGATTCAAATAACTAACAGAACTGTGGGATAAGCTATATTGCTTGTTTCTTACTTTGACTTGCTTCTCCACCTTGGTAGCATACTTTAACTACTTTAAGACTTCAACACTTCTATTCACTATCATTTCTATCTTGAAGGGTCATAACTCCGTTTTTAGGATTCTCAGCTTGAAAATGGTCAAATCCTTGGAAATGAAAGCTTTGATTCTTCATATTCATATCAGTGGATGTTGTTTCAGCCTCCATATGTGAATTGTTGCTACATTTCCCAAATTCACCATTAAAACTACTATGAGATTCTAATAACTAACAGAACTGGGGGATGAGCTATATTGCTTGTTTCTTACTTTGACTTGCTTCTCCACCTTGGTAGCATACTTCAACTACTTTAAGACTTCAACACTTCTATTCACTATCATTTCTATCTTGAAGGGTCATAATTTCGTTTTAGGATTCTTAGCTTGAAAATTGTCAAATCCTTGGAAATGAAAGCTTTGATTCTTCATATTCATATCAGTGGATGTTGTTTCAGCCTCCATATGTGAATTATTGCTACATTTCCCAAATTCACCGTTAGAAACTGCTATGAGATTCAAATAACTAACAGAACTGTGGGATAAACTATATTGCTTGTTTCTTACTTTGACTTGCTTCTCCACCTTGGTAGCATACTTTAACTACTTTAAGACTTCAACACTTCTATTCACTATCATCTCTATCTTGAAGGGTCATAACTCCGTTTTTAGGATTCTTAGCTTGAAAATGGTCAAATCCTTGGAAATGAAAGCTTTGATTCTTCATATTCATATCAGTGGATGTTGTTTCATCCTCCATATGTCTCTTCTTGCTACACCTCCCAAATTCACCATTAGAAACTCCTATGAGATTCAAATAACTAACAGAACTGTGGGATAAGCTATATTGCTTGTTTCTTACTTTGACTTGCTTCTCCACCTTGGTAGCATACTTTAACTACTTTAAGACTTCAACACTTCTATTCACTATCCTTTCTATCTTGAAGGGTCATAACTCCGTTTTTAGGATTCTTAGCTTGAAAATGGTCAAATCCTTGGAAATGAAAGCTTTGATTCTTCATATTCATATCAGTGGATGTTGTTTCAGCCTCCATATGTGTCTTTTTGCTACAACTCCCAAATTCACCATTAGAAACTCCTATGAGATTCTAATAACTAACAGAACTGTGGGATAAGCTATATTGCTTGTTTCTTACTTTGACTTGCTTCTCCACCTTGGTAGCATACTTCAACTACTTTAAGACTTCAACACTTCTATTCACTATCATTTCTATCTTGAAGGGTCATAACTCCGTTTTTTGGATTCTTAGCTTGAAAATTGTCAAATCCTTGGAAATGAAAGCTTTGATTCTTCATATTCATATCAGTGGATGTTGTTTCAGCCTCCATATGTGAATTGTTGCTACAACTCCCAAATTCACCATTAGAAACTCCTATGAGATTCAAATAACTAACAGAACAGTGGGATAAGCTATATTGCTTGTTTCTTACTTTGACTTGCTTCTCCACCTTGGTAGCATTCTTTAACTACTTTAAGACTTCAACACTTCTATTCACTATCATTTCTATCTTGAAGGGTCATAACTCCGTTTTTAGGATTCTTAGCTTGAAAATTGTCAAATCCTTGGAAATGAAAGCTTTGATTCTTCATATTCATATCAGTGGATGTTGTTTCATCCTCCATATGTCTCTTCTTGCTACACCTCCCAAATTCACCATTAGAAACTCCTATGAGATTCAAATAACTAACAGAACTGTGGGATAAGCTATATTGCTTGTTTCTTACTTTGACTTGCTTCTCCACCTTGGTAGCATACTTTAACTACTTTAAGACTTCAACACTTCTATTCACTATCATTTCTATCTTGAAGGGTCATAACTCCGTTTTTAGGATTCTCAGCTTGAAAATGGTCAAATCCTTGGAAATGAAAGCTTTGATTCTTCATATTCATATCAGTGGATGTTGTTTCAGCCTCCATATGTGTCTTCTTGCTACAACTCCCAAATTCACCATTAGAAACTCCTATGAGATTCTAATAACTAACAGAACTGTGGATAAGCTTATATTGCTTGTTTCTTACTTTGACTTGCTTTCTCCACCTTGGTAGCATACTTCAACTACTTTAAGACTTCAACACTTCTATTCACTATCATTTCTATCTTGAAGGTTCATAACTCCGTTTTAGGATTCTTAGCTTGAAAATGGTCAAATCCTTGGAAATGAAAGCTTTGATTCTTCATATTCATATCAGTGGATGGTTTTTCAGCCTCCATATGTGAATTGTTGCTACATTTCCCAAATTCACCGTTTGAAACTGCTATGAGATTCAAATAACTAATAGAACCGTGGGATAAGCTTATATTGCTTGTTTCTTACTTTGACTTGCTTCTCCACCTTGGTAGCATACTTTAACTACTTTAAGACTTCAACACTTCTATTCACTATCATTTCTATCTTGAAGGGTCATAACTCCGCTTTTAGGATTCTCAAGCTTTGAAAATGGTCAAATAAAATTTTCTTCATATTCATATCAAAGATGTTGTTTCAGCCTCCATATGTGTCTTCTTGCTACAAAACCCCATATTCACCATTAGAAACTCCTATGAGATTCTAAGAAGTAACAGAACTATGGCATAAGCTATATTGCTTGTTTCTTACTTTGACTTGCTTCTCCACCTTGGTAGCATACTTCAACTACTTTAAGACTTCAACACTTCTATTCACTATCATTTCTATCTTGAAGGGTCATAACTCCGTTTTTAGGATTCTTAGCTTGAAAATTGTCAAATCCTTGGAAATGAAAGCTTTGATTCTTCATATTCATATCAGTGGATGTTGTTTCATCCTCCATATGTCTCTTCTTGCTACACCTCCCAAATTCACCATTAGAAACTCCTATGAGATTCAAATAACTAACAGAACTGTGGATAAGCTATATTGCTTGTTTCTTACTTTGACTTGCTTCCTCCACCTTGGTAGCATACCTTTAACTACTTTTAAGACTTCAATTTTTTATTTTTTTTGTATATTTCTTTTTTTTTATTTATTTTTTTTTTAAAAAATGTCATTTTTGGAAAAAAAAGCTTTGATTCTTCATATTCACATTAATTGGATGTTGTTTCAGCCTCCATATGTGTCTTCTTGCTACAACTCCCAAATTCACCATTAGAAACTCCTATGAGATTCTAATAACTAACAGAACTGTGGGATAAGCTATATTGCTTGTTTCTTACTTTGACTTGCTTCTCCACCTTGGTAGCATACTTCAACTACTTTAAGACTTCAACACTTCTATTCACTATCATTTCTATCTTGAAGGGTCATAACTCCGTTTTTTAGGATTCTTAGCTTGAAAATTGTCAAATCCTTGGAAATGAAAGCTTTGATTCTTCATATTCATATCAGTGGATGTTGTTTCAGCCTCCATATGTGAATTGTTGCTACATTTTCCAAATTCACCGTTAGAAACTCTATGAGATTCTAAATAACTAACTGTAATGGATAAGCTATATTGCTTTTTTTACTTTGACTTGCTTCTCCACCTTGGTAGCATACTTCAACTACTTTAGGACTTCAACACTTCTATTCACTATCATTTCTATCTTGAAGGGTCATAATTCCGTTTTTAGGATTCTTAGCTTGAAAATTGTCAAATCCTTGGAAATGAAAGCTTTGATTCTTCATATTCATATCAGTGGATGTTGTTTCAGCCTCCATATGTGAATTGTTGCTACATTTCCCAAATTCACCGTTAGAAACTGCTATGAGATTCAAATAACTAATAGAACTGTGGGATAAGCTATATTGTTTGTTTCTTACTTTGACTTGCTTCTCCACCTTGGTAGCATACTTTAACTACTTTAAGACTTCAACACTTCTATTCACTATCATCTCTATCTTGAAGGGTCATAACTCCGTTTTTAGGATTCTTAGCTTGAAAATGGTCAAATCCTTGGAAATGAAAGCTTTGATTCTTCATATTCATATCAGTGGATGTTGTTTCATCCTCCATATGTCTCTTCTTGCTATCACTCCCAAATTCACCATTAGAAACTCCTATGAGATTCAAATAACTAACAGAACTGTGGGATAAGCTATATTGCTTGTTTCTTACTTTGACTTGCTTCTCCACCTTGGTAGCATACTTTAACTACTTTAAGACTTCAACACTTCTATTCACTATCATTTCTATCTTGAAGGGTCATAACTCCGTTTTTAGGATTCTCAGCTTGAAAATGGTCAAATCCTTGGAAATGAAAGCTTTGATTCTTCATATTCATATCAGTGGATGTTGTTTCAGCCTCCATATGTGTCTTCTTGCTACAACTCCCAAATTCACCATTAGAAACTCCTATGAGATTCTAATAACTAACAGAACTGTGGGATAAGCTATATTGCTTGTTTCTTACTTTGACTTGCTTCTCCACCTTGGTAGCATACTTCAACTACTTTAAGACTTCAACACTTCTATTCACTATCATTTCTATCTTGAAGGGTCATAACTCCGTTTTTAGGATTCTTAGCTTGAAAATTGTCAAATCCTTGGAAATGAAAGCTTTGATTCTTCATATTCATATCAGTGGATGTTGTTTCATCCTCCATATGTGAATTGTTGCTACATTTCCCAAATTCACCATTAGAAACTCCTATGAGATTCTAATAACTAAGAGAACTGTGGGATAAGCCATATTGCTTGTTTCTTACTTTGACTTGCTTTTCCACCTTGGTAGCATACTTCAACTACTTTAAGACTTCAACACTTCAATTCACTATCATTTCTATCTTGAAGGGTCATCGGTCCTTGCTGAGGATTCTTAGCTTGAAAATTGTCAAATCCTTGGAAATGAAAGCTTTGATTCTTCATATTCATATCAGTGGATGTTGTTTCAGCCTCCATATGTGAATTGTTGCTACATTTCCCAAATTCACCGTTAGAAACTGCTATGAGATTCAAATAACTAATAGAACTGTGGGATAAGCTATATTGCTTGTTTCTTACTTTGACTTGCTTCTCCACCTTGGTAGCATACTTTAACTACTTTAAGACTTCAACACTTCTATTCACTATCATCTCTATCTTGAAGGGTCATAACTCCGTTTTTAGGATTCTTAGCTTGAAAATGGTCAAATCCTTGGAAATGAAAGCTTTGATTCTTCATATTCATATCAGTGGATGTTGTTTCATCCTCCATATGTCTCTTCTTGCTACACCTCCCAAATTCACCATTAGAAACTCCTATGAGATTCAAATAACTAACAAAACTGTGGGATAAGTTATATTGCTTGTTTCTTACTTTGACTTGCTTCTCCACCTTGGTAGCATACTTTAACTACTTTAAGACTTCAACACTTCTATTCACTATCATTTCTATCTTGAAGGGTCATAACTCTGTTTTTAGGATTCTCAGCTTGAAAATGGTCAAATCCTTGGAAATGAAAGCTTTGATTCTTCATATTCATATCAGTGGATGTTGTTTCAGCCTCCATATGTGTCTTCTTGCTACAACTCCCAAATTCACCATTAGAAACTCCTATGAGATTCTAATAACTAATAGAATTTTGGGATAAGCTATATTGCTTGTTTCTTACTTTGACTTGCTTCTCCACCTTGGTAGCATACTTCAACTACTTTAAGACTTCAACACTTCTATTCACTATCATTTCTATCTTGAAGGGTCATAACTCCGTTTTTAGGATTCTTAGCTTGAAAATTGTCAAATCCTTGGAAATGAAAGCTTTGATTCTTCATATTCATATCAGTGGATGTTGTTTCAGCCTCCATATGTGAATTGTTGCTACATTTCCCAAATTCACCGTTAGAAACTGCTATGAGATTCTAATAACTAACAGAACTGTGGGATAAGCTATATTGCTTGTTTCTTACTTTGACTTGCTTCTCCACCTTGGTAGCATACTTCAACTACTTTAGGACTTCAACACTTCTATTCACTATCATTTCTATCTTGAAGGGTCATAATTCCGTTTTTAGGATTCTTAGCTTGAAAATTGTCAAATCCTTGGAAATGAAAGCTTTGATTCTTCATATTCATATCAGTGGATGTTGTTTCAGCCTCCATATGTGAATTGTTGCTACATTTCCCAAATTCACCATTAGAAACTCCTATGAGATTCAAATAACTAATAGAACTGTGGGATAAGCTATATTGCTTGTTTCTTACTTTGACTTGCTTCTCCACCTTGGTAGCATACTTTAACTACTT
The DNA here is from genome assembly GCA_028015245.1 of Cardamine occulta. Taxonomy (NCBI): domain Eukaryota; kingdom Viridiplantae; phylum Streptophyta; class Magnoliopsida; order Brassicales; family Brassicaceae; genus Cardamine; species Cardamine occulta. The sequence continues at coordinate 25,836,216 of CM051386.1, read as the reverse complement.
TAAGACTTCAACACTTCTATTCACTATCATCTCTATCTTGAAGGGTCATAACTCCGTTTTTAGGATTCTTAGCTTGAAAATGGTCAAATCCTTGGAAATGAAAGCTTTGATTCTTCATATTCATATCAGTGGATGTTGTTTCATCCTCCATATGTCTCTTCTTGCTACACCTCCCAAATTCACCATTAGAAACTCCTATGAGATTCTAAGAACTAATAGTACTGTTGGATAAGCTATAATGCTTGTTTCTTACTTTGACTTGCTTCTCCACCTTGGTAGCATACTTTAACTACTTTAAGACTTCAACACTTCTATTCACTATCATTTCTATCTTGAAGGGTCATAACTCCAGTTATGGGATTCTCAGCTTGAAAATGGTCAAATCCTTGGAAATGAAAGCTTTGATTCTTCATATTCATATCAGTGGATGTTGTTTCAGCCTCCATATGTGTCTTCTTGCTACAACTCCCAAATTCACCATTAGAAACTCCTATGAGATTCTAATAACTAACAGAACTGTGGGATAAGCTATATTGCTTGTTTCTTACTTTGACTTGCTTCTCCACCTTGGTAGCATACTTCAACTACTTTAAGACTTCAACACTTCTATTCACTATCATTTCTATCTTGAAGGGTCATAACTCCGTTTTTAGGATTCTTAGCTTGAAAATTGTCAAATCCTTGGAAATGAAAGCTTTGATTCTTCATATTCATATCAGTGGATGTTGTTTCAGCCTCCATATGTGAATTGTTGCTACATTTCCCAAATTCACCGTTAGAAACTGCTATGAGATTCTAATAACTAACAGAATTGTGGGATAAGCTATATTGCTTGTTTCTTACTTTGACTTGCTTCTCCACCTTGGTAGCATACTTCAACTACTTTAGGACTTCAACACTTCTATTCACTATCATTTCTATCTTGAAGGGTCATAATTCCGTTTTTAGGATTCTTAGCTTGAAAATTGTCAAATCCTTGGAAATGAAAGCTTTGATTCTTCATATTCATATCAGTGGATGTTGTTTCAGCCTCCATATGTGAATTGTTGCTACATTTCCCAAATTCACCGTTAGAAACTGCTATGAGATTCAAATAACTAATAGAACTGTGGGATAAGCTATATTGCTTGTTTCTTACTTTGACTTGCTTCTCCACCTTGGTAGCATACTTTAACTACTTTAAGACTTCAACACTTCTATTCACTATCATCTCTATCTTGAAGGGTCATAACTCAATTTTTGGGATTCTTAGCTTGAAAATGGTCAAATCCTTGGAAATGAAAGCTTTGATTCTTCATATTCATATCAGTGGATGTTGTTTCATCCTCCATATGTCTCTTCTTGCTACACCTCCCAAATTCACCATTAGAAACTCCTATGAGATTCAAATAACTAACAGAACTGTGGGATAAGCTATATTGCTTGTTTCTTACTTTGACTTGCTTCTCCACCTTGGTAGCATACTTTAACTACTTTAAGACTTCAACACTTCTATTCACTATCATTTCTATCTTGAAGGGTCATAACTCCGTTTTTAGGATTCTCAGCTTGAAAATGGTCAAATCCTTGGAAATGAAAGCTTTGATTCTTCATATTCATATGAGATTCAAATAACTAATAGAACTGTGGGATAAGCTATATTGCTTGTTTCTTACTTTGACTTGCTTCTCCACCTTGGTAGCATACTTTAACTACTTTAAGACTTCAACACTTCTATTCACTATCATCTCTATCTTGAAGGGTCATAACTCCGTTTTTAGGATTCTTAGCTTGAAAATGGTCAAATCCTTAGAAATGAAAGCTTTGATTCTTCATATTCATATCAGTGGATGTTGTTTCATCCTCCATATGTCTCTTCTTGCTACACCTCCCAAATTCACCATTAGAAACTCCTATGAGATTCAAATAACTAATTATGGTATAAGCTATAATGCTTGTTTCTTACTTTGACTTGCTTCTCCACCTTGGTAGCATACTTTAACTACTTTAAGACTTCAACACTTCTATTCACTATCATTTCTATCTTGAAGGGTCATAACTCCGTTTTTAGGATTCTCAGCTTGAAAATGGTCAAATCCTTGGAAATGAAAGCTTTGATTCTTCATATTCAAATCAGTGGATGTTGTTTCAGCCTCCATATGTGTCTTCTTGCTACAACTCCCAAATTCACCATTAGAAACTCCTATGAGATTCTAATAACTAACAGAATGGTGGATAAGTTATATTGCTTGTTTCTTACTTTGACTTGCTTCTCCACCTTGGTAGCATACTTCAACTACTTTAAGACTTCAACACTTCTATTCACTATCATTTCTATCTTGAAGGGTCATAACTCCGTTTTTAGGATTCTTAGCTTGAAAATTGTCAAATCCTTGGAAATGAAAGCTTTGATTCTTCATATTCATATCAGTGGATGTTGTTTCAGCCTCCATATGTGAATTGTTGCTACATTTCCCAAATTCACCGTTAGAAACTGCTATGAGATTCTAATAACTAACAGAACTGTGGGATAAGCTATATTGCTTGTTTCTTACTTTGACTTGCTTCTCCACCTTGGTAGCATACTTCAACTACTTTAAGACTTCAACACTTCTATTCACTATCATTTCTATCTTGAAGGGTCATAATTCCGTTTTTAGGATTCTTACCTCGACAATTGTCAAATCCTTTGATATCAAACCTTTGATTCTTCATATTCATATCAGTGGATGTTGTTTCAGCCTCCATATGTGAATTGTTGCTACATTTCCCAAATTCACCGTTAGAAACTGCTATGAGATTCAAATAACTAACAGAACTGTGGGATAAGCTATATTGCTTGTTTCTTACTTTGACTTGCTTCTCCACCTTGGTAGCATACTTTAACTACTTTAAGACTTCAACACTTCTATTCACTATCATCTCTATCTTGAAGGGTCATAACTCCGTTTTTAGGATTCTTAGCTTGAAAATGGTCAAATCCTTGGAAATGAAAGCTTTGATTCTTCATATTCATATCAGTGGATGTTGTTTCATCCTCCATATGTCTCTTCTTGCTACACCTCCCAAATTCACCATTAGAAACTCCTATGAGATTCAAATAACTAACAGAACTGTGGGATAAGCTATATTGCTTGTTTCTTACTTTGACTTGCTTCTCCACCTTGGTAGCATACTTTAACTACTTTAAGACTTCAACACTTCTATTCACTATCATTTCTATCTTGAAGGGTCATAACTCCGTTTTTAGGATTCTCAGCTTGAAAATGGTCAAATCCTTGGAAATGAAAGCTTTGATTCTTCATATTCATATGAGATTCAAATAACTAATAGAACTGTGGGATAAGCTATATTGCTTGTTTCTTACTTTGACTTGCTTCTCCACCTTGGTAGCATACTTTAACTACTTTAAGACTTCAACACTTCTATTCACTATCATCTCTATCTTGAAGGGTCATAACTCCGTTTTTAGGATTCTTAGCTTGAAAATGGTCAAATCCTTGGAAATGAAAGCTTTGATTCTTCATATTCATATCAGTGGATGTTGTTTCATCCTCCATATGTCTCTTCTTGCTACACCTCCCAAATTCACCATTAGAAACTCCTATGAGATTCAAATAACTAATAGAATCGGGATAAGCTATATTGCTTGTTTCTTACTTTGACTTGCTTCTCCACCTTGGTAGCATACTTTAACTACTTTAAGACTTCAACACTTCTATTCACTATCATTTCTATCTTGAAGGGTCATAACTCCGTTTTTAGGATTCTCATCTTGAAAATGGTCAAATCCTTGTCAATGAAACCATTGATTCTTCATATTCACATCAATAGGTGTTGTTTCAGCCTCCATATGTGTCTTCTTGCTACAACTCCCAAATTCACCATTAGAAACTCCTATGAGATTCTAATAACTAACAGAACTGTGGGATAAGCTATATTGCTTGTTTCTTACTTTGACTTGCTTCTCCACCTTGGTAGCATACTTCAACTACTTTAAGACTTCAACACTTCTATTCACTATCATTTTTATCTTGAAGGGTCATAACTTTGTTTTAGGATTCTTAGCTTGAAAATTGTCAAATCCTTGGAAATGAAAGCTTTGATTCTTCATATTCATATCAGTGGATGTTGTTTCAGCCTCCATATGTGAATTGTTGCTACATTTCCCAAATTCACCGTTAGAAACTGCTATGAGATTCTAATAACTAACAGAACTGTGGGATAAGCTATATTGCTTGTTTCTTACTTTGACTTGCTTCTCCACCTTGGTAGCATACTTCAACTACTTTAAGACTTCAACACTTCTATTCACTATCATTTCTATCTTGAAGGGTCATAACTCCGTTTTTAGGATTCTTAGCTTGAAAATTGTCAAATCCTTGGAAATGAAAGCTTTGATTCTTCATATTCATATCAGTGGATGTTGTTTCATACTCCATCTGTGTCTTCTTGCTACAACTCCCAAATTCACCATTAGAAACTCCTATGAGATTCAAATAACTAACAGAACTGTGGGATAAGCTATATTGCTTGTTTCTTACTTTGACTTGCTTCTCCACCTTGGTAGCATACTTTAACTACTTTAAGACTTCAACACTTCTATTCATTATCATTTCTATCTTGAAGGGTCATAACTCCGTTTTTAGGATTCTCTGCTTGAAAATGGTCAAATCCTTGGAAATGAAAGCTTTGATTCTTCATATTCATATCAGTGGATGTTGTTTCAGCCTCCATATGTGTCTTCTTGCTACAACTCCCAAATTCACCATTAGAAACTCCTATAATAACTAACAGAACTGTGGGATAAGCTATATTGCTTGTTTCTTACTTTGACTTGCTTCTCCACCTTGGTAGCATACTTCAACTACTTTAAGACTTCAACACTTCTATTCACTATCATTTCTATCTTGAAGGGTCATAACTCTGTTTTTAGGATTCTTAGCTTGAAAATTGTCAAATCCTTGGAAATGAAAGCTTTGATTCTTCATATTCATATCAGTGGATGTTGTTTCATCCTCCATATGTATATTCTTGCTACAACTCCCAAATTCACCATTAGAAACTCCTATGAGATTCAAATAACTAACAGAACTGTGGGATAAGCTATAATGTTTGTTTCTTACTTTGACTTGCTTCTCCACCTTGGTAGCATACTTCAACTACTTTAAGACTTCAACACTTCTATTCACTATCATTTCTAGCTTGGAGGGTCATAACTCCGCTTTTAGGATTCTCAACTTCGAAAATGGTCAAATCCTTGGAAATGAAAGCTTTGATTCTTCATATTCATATGAGATTCAAATAACTAATAGAACTGTGGGATAAGCTATATTGCTTGTTTCTTACTTTGACTTGCTTCTCCACCTTGGTAGCATACTTTAACTACTTTAAGACTTCAACACTTCTATTCACTATCATCTCTATCTTGAAGGGTCATAACTCCGTTTTTAGGATTCTTAGCTTGAAAATGGTCAAATCCTTAGAAATGAAAGCTTTGATTCTTCATATTCATATCAGTGGATGTTGTTTCAGCCTCCATATGTGTCTTCTTGCTACAACTCCCAAATTCACCATTAGAAACTCCTATGAGATTCAAATAACTAACAGAACTGTGGGATAAGCTATATTGCTTGTTTCTTACTTTGACTTGCTTCTCCACCTTGGTAGCATACTTCAACTACTTTAAGACTTCAACACTTCTATTCACTATCATTTCTATCTTGAAGGGTCATAACTCTGTTTTTAGGATTCTTAGCTTGAAAATTGTCAAATCCTTGGAAATGAAAGCTTTGATTCTTCATATTCACATCAATGGATGTTGTTTCAGCCTCCATCTATATCTTCTTGCTACAACTCCCAAATTCACCATTAGAAACTCCTATGAGATTCAAATAACTAACAGAACTGTGGGATAAGCTATAATGCTTGTTTCTTACTTTGACTTGCTTCTCCACCTTGGTAGCATACTTCAACTACTTTAAGACTTCAACACTTCTATTCACTATCATTTCTATCTTGAAGGGTCATAACTCCGTTTTGGGAATCAAAGCTTGAAAATAGTCAAATCCTTGGAAATGAAAGCTTTGATTCTTCATATTCATATCAGTGGATGTTGTTTCAGCCTCCATATGTGAATTGTTGCTACATTTCCCAAAATTCACCGTTAGAAACTGCTATGAGATTCAAATAACTAACAGAACTGTGGGATAAGCTATATTGCTTGTTTCTTACTTTGACTTGCTTCTCCACCTTGGTAGCATACTTTAACTACTTTAAGACTTCAACACTTCTATTCACTATCATTTCTATCTTGAAGGGTCATAACTCCGTTTTTAGGATTCTCAGCTTGAAAATGGTCAAATCCTTGGAAATGAAAGCTTTGATTCTTCATATTCATATCAGTGGATGTTGTTTCAGCCTCCATATGTGACTTATAGCTCCAACTCACAAATTCACCATTAGAATCTCCTATGAGATTCTAATAACTAACAGTACTTTGGGATAAGCTATATTGCTTGTTTCTTACTTTGACTTGCTTTCCACCTTGGTAGCATACTTTAACTACTTTAAGACTTCAACACTTCTATTCACTATCATCTCTACCTTGGTAGCATACATTAATTACTTAAAGACTTCAACACTTCTATTCACTCTCATTTCTATCTTGAAGGGTCATAACTCTGTTTTTGGGATTCTCAGCTTGAAAATGGTCAAATCCTTGGAAATGAAAGCTTTGATTCTTCATATTCATATCAGTGGATGTTGTTTCATCCTCCATATGTATATTCTTGCTACAACTCCCAAATTCACCATTAGAAACTCCTATGAGATTCAAATAACTAACAGAACTGTGGGATAAGTTATATTGCTTGTTTCTTACTTTGACTTGCTTCTCCACCTTGGTAGCATACTTCAACTACTTTAAGACTTCAACACTTCTATTCACTATCATTTCTATCTTGAAGGGTCATAACTCCATTTTTAGGATTCTTAGCTTGAAAATTGTCAAATCCTTGGAAATGAAAGCTTTGATTCTTCATATTCATATCAGTGGATGTTGTTTCAGCCTCCATATGTGAATTGTTGCTACATTTCCCAAATTCACCGGTAGAAACTGCTATGAGATTCAAATAACTAACAGAACTGTGGGATAAGCTATATTGCTTGTTTCTTACTTTGACTTGCTTCTCCACCTTGGTAGCATACTTTAACTACTTTAAGACTTCAACAATTCTATTCACTATCATTTCTATCTTGAAGGGTCACAACTCCGTTTTTAGGATTCTCAGCTTGAAAATGGTCAAATCCTTGGAAATGAAAGCTTTGATTCTTCATATTCATATCAGTGGATGTTGTTTCAGCCTCCATATGTGTCTTCTTGCTACAACTCCCAAATTCACCATTAGAAACTCCTATGAGATTCTAATAACTCACAGAAAAGACGGATCAGCAATATTGCTTTTTCTTACTTTGACTTGCTTCTCCACCTTGGTAGCATACTTTAACTACTTTAAGACTTCAACACTTCTATTCACTATCATCTCTATCTTGAAGGGTCATAACTCCGTTTTTAGGATTCTTAGCTTGAAAATGGTCAAATCCTTGGAAATGAAAGCTTTGATTCTTCATATTCATATCAGTGGATATTGTTTCATCCTCCATATGTCTCTTCTTGCTACAACTCCCAAATTCACCATTAGAAACTCCTATGAGATTCTAATAACTAACAGAACTGTGGGAAAAGCTATATTACTTTTTTCTTACTTTGACTTGCTTCTCCACCTTGGTAGCATACTTCAACTACTTTAAGACTTCAACACTTCTATTCACTATCATTTTTATCTTGAAGGGTCATAACTCCGTTTTTAGGATTCTTAGCTTGAAAATTGTCAAATCCTTGGAAATGAAAGCTTTGATTCTTCATATTCATATCAGTGGATGTTGTTTCATCCTCCATATGTGTATTCTTGCTACAACTCCCAAATTCACCATTAGAAACTCCTATGAGATTCAAATAACTAACAGAACTGTGGGATAAGCTATATTGTTTGTTTCTTACTTTGACTTGCTTCTCCACCTTGGTAGCATACATTAATTACTTTAAGACTTCAACACTTCTATTCACTATCATTTCTATCTTGAAGGGTCATAACTCTGTTTTTAGGATTCTTAGCTTGAAAATTGTCAAATCCTTGGAAATGAAAGCTTTGATTCTTCATATTCATATCAGTGGATGTTGTTTCATCCTCCATATGTATATTCTTGCTACAACTCCCAAATTCACCATTAGAAACTCCTATGAGATTCAAATAACTAACAGAACTGTGGGATAAGCTATATTGCTTGTTTCTTACTTTGACTTGCTTCTCCACCTTGGTAGCATACTTTAACTACTTTAAGACTTCAACACTTCTATTCACTATCATTTCTATCTTGAAGGGTCATAACTCCGTTTTTAGGATTCTTAGCTTGAAAATTGTCAAATCCTTGGAAATGAAAGCTTTGATTCTTCATATTCTTATCAGTGGATGTTGTTTCATCCTCCATATGTGAATTGTTGCTACATTTCCCAAATTCACCATTAGAAACTGCTATGAGATTCAAATAACTAACAGAACTGTGGGATAAGCTATATTGCTTGTTTCTTACTTTGACTTGCTTCTCCACCTTGGTAGCATACTTTAACTACTTTAAGACTTCAACACTTCTATTCACTATCATTTCTATCTTGAAGGGTCATAACTCCGTTTTTAGGATTCTTAGCTTGAAAATTGTCAAATCCTTGGAAATGAAAGCTTTGATTCTTCATATTCATATCAGTGGATGTTGTTTCAGCCTCCATATGTGAATTATTGCTACATTTCCCAAATTCACCGTTAGAAACCGCTATGAGATTCAAATAACTAACAGAATCGGGATAAGCTATATTGCTTGTTTCTTACTTTGACTTGCTTCTCCACCTTGGTAGCATACTTTAACTACTTTAAGACTTCAACACTTCTATTCACTATCATTTCTATCTTGAAGGGTCATAACTCCGTTTTTAGGATTCTCAGCTTGAAAATGGTCAAATCCTTGGAAATGAAAGCTTTGATTCTTCATATTCATATCATGTGGATGTTGTTTCAGCCTCCATATGTGTCTTCTTGCTACAACTCCCAAATTCACCATTAGAAACTCCTATGAGATTCTAATAACTAACAGAACTGTGGGATAAGCTATATTGCTTGTTTCTTACTTTGACTTGCTTCTCCACCTTGGTAGCATACTTTAACTACTTTAAGACTTCAACACTTCTATTCACTATCATCTTCTCCTTGGTAGCATACATTAATTACTTAAAGACTTCAACACTTCTATTCACTCTCATTTCTATCTTGAAGGGTCATAACTCTGTTTTTAGGATTCTTAGCTTGAAAATTGACAAATCCTTGGAAATGAAAGCTTTGATTCTTCATATTCATATCAGTGGATGTTGTTTCATCCTCCATATGTATATTCTTGCTACAACTCCCAAATTCACCATTAGAAACTCCTATGAGATTCAAATAACTAACAGAACTGTGGGATAAGTTATATTGCTTGTTTCTTACTTTGACTTGCTTCTCCACCTTGGTAGCATACTTCAACTACTTTAAGACTTCAACACTTCTATTCACTATCATTTCTATCTTGAAGGGTCATAACTCCATTTTTAGGATTCTTAGCTTGAAAATTGTCAAATCCTTGGAAATGAAAGCTTTGATTCTTCATATTCATATCAGTGGATGTTGTTTCAGCCTCCATATGTGAATTGTTGCTACAAGTCCCAAATTCACCGTTAGAAACTGCTATGAGATTCAAATAACTAACAGAACTGTGGGATAAGCTATATTGCTTGTTTCTTACTTTGATTTGCTTCTCCACCTTGGTAGCATACTTTAACTACTTTAAGACTTCAACACTTCTATTCACTATCATTTCTATCTTGAAGGGTCATAACTCCGTTTTTAGGATTCTCAGCTTGAAAATGGTCAAATCCTTGGAAATGAAAGCTTTGATTCTTCATATTCATATCAGTGGATGTTGTTTCAGCCTCCATATGTGTCTTCTTGCTACAACTCCCAAATTCACCATTAGAAACTCCTATGAGATTCTAATAACTAACAGAACTGTGGGATAAGCTATATTGCTTGTTTCTTACTTTGACTTGCTTCTCCACCTTGGTAGCATACTTTAACTACTTTAAGACTTCAACACTTCTATTCACTATCATCTCTATCTTGAAGGGTCATAACTCCGTTTTTAGGATTCTTAGCTTGAAAATGGTCAAATCCTTGGAAATGAAAGCTTTGATTCTTCATATTCATATCAGTGGATATTGTTTCATCCTCCATATGTCTCTTCTTGCTACAACTCCCAAATTCACCATTAGAAACTCCTATGAGATTCTAATAACTAACAGAACTGTGGGATAAGCTATATTACTTTTTTCTTACTTTGACTTGCTTCTCCACCTTGGTAGCATACTTCAACTACTTTAAGACTTCAACACTTCTATTCACTATCATTTCTATCTTGAAGGGTCATAACTCCGTTTTTAGGATTCTTAGCTTGAAAATTGTCAAATCCTTGGAAATGAAAGCTTTGATTCTTCATATTCATATCAGTGGATGTTGTTTCATCCTCCATATGTATATTCTTGCTACAACTCCCAAATTCACCTTTAGAAACTCCTATGAGATTCTAATAACTAACAGAACTGTGGGATAAGCTATATTGTTTGTTTCTTACTTTGACTTGCTTCTCCACCTTGGTAGCATACATTAATTACTTAAAGACTTCAACACTTCTATTCACTATCATTTCTATCTTGAAGGGTCATAACTCTGTTTTTAGGATTCTTAGCTTGAAAATTGTCAAATCCTTGGAAATGAAAGCTTTGATTCTTCATATTCATATCAGTGGATGTTGTTTCATCCTCCATATGTATATTCTTGCTACAACTCCCAAATTCACCATTAGAAACTCCTATGAGATTCAAATAACTAACAGAACTGTGGGGATAAGCTATATTGCTTGTTTCTTACTTTGACTTGCTTCTCCACCTTGGTAGCATACTTCAACTACTTTAAGACTTCAACACTTCTATTCACTATCATTTCTATCTTGAAGGGTCATAACTCCGTTTTTAGGATTCTTAGCTTGAAAATTCTCAAATCCTTGGAAATGAAAGCTTTGATTCTTCATATTCTTATTAGTGGATGTTGTTTCATCCTCCATATGTGAATTGTTGCTACATTTCCCAAATTCACCGTTAGAAACTGCTATGAGATTCAAATAACTAACAGAACTGTGGGATAAGCTATATTGCTTGTTTCTTACTTTGACTTGCTTCTCCACCTTGGTAGCATACTTTAACTACTTTAAGACTTCAACACTTCTATTCACTATCATTTCTATCTTGAAGGGTCATAACTCCGTTTTTAGGATTCTTAGCTTGAAAATTGTCAAATCCTTGGAAATGAAAGCTTTGATTCTTCATATTCATATCAGTGGATGTTGTTTCAGCCTCCATATGTGAATTGTTGCTACATTTCCCAAATTCACCGTTAAACTCCTATGAGATTCAAATAACTAACAGAACTGGGGGATAAGCTATATTGCTTGTTTCTTACTTTGACTTGCTTCTCCACCTTGGTAGCATACTTTAACTACTTTAAGACTTCAACACTTCTATTCACTATCATTTCTATCTTGAAGGGTCATAACTCCGTTTTTAGGATTCTCAGCTTGAAAATGGTCAAATCCTTGGAAATGAAAGCTTTGATTCTTCATATTCATATCAGTGGATGTTGTTTCAGCCTCCATATGTGTCTTCTTGCTACAACTCCCAAATTCACCATTAGAAACTCCTATGAGATTCTAATAACGAATAGAACCGTGGGACAAGCCATATTGCTTGTTTCTTACTTTGACTTGCTTCTCCACCTTGGTAGCATACTTTAACTACTTTAAGACTTCAACACTTCTATTCACTATCATCTCTACCTTGGTAGCATACATTAATTACTTAAAGACTTCAACACTTCTATTCACTCTCATTTCTATCTTGAAGGGTCATAACTCTGTTTTTAGGATTCTTAGCTTGAAAATTGACAAATCCTTGGAAATGAAAGCTTTGATTCTTCATATTCATATCAGTGGATGTTGTTTCATCCTCCATATGTTTATTCTTGCTACAACTCCCAAATTCACCATTAGAAACTCCTATGAGATTCAAATAACTAACAGAACTGTGGGATAAGTTATATTGCTTGTTTCTTACTTTGACTTGCTTCTCCACCTTGGTAGCATACTTCAACTACTTTAAGACTTCAACACTTCTATTCACTATCATTTCTATCTTGAAGGGTCATAACTCCGTTTTTAGGATTCTTAGCTTGAAAATTGTCAAATCCTTGGAAATGAAAGCTTTGATTCTTCATATTCATATCAGTGGATGTTGTTTCATCCTCCATATGTCTCTTCTTGCTACAACTCCCAAATTCACCATTAGAAACTCCTATGAGATTCTAATAACTAACAGAACTGTGGGATAAGCTATATTACTTTTTTCTTACTTTGACTTGCTTCTCCACCTTGGTAGCATACTTCAACTACTTTAAGACTTCAACACTTCTATTCACTATCATTTCTATCTTGAAGGGTCATAACTCCGTTTTTAGGATTCTTAGCTTGAAAATTGTCAAATCCTTGGAAATGAAAGCTTTGATTCTTCATATTCATATCAGTGGATGTTGTTTCATCCTCCATATGTGTATTCTTGCTACAACTCCCAAATTCACCATTAGAAACTCCTATGAGATTCAAATAACTAACAGAACTGTGGGATAAGCTATATTGTTTGTTTCTTACTTTGACTAGCTTCTCCACCTTGGTAGCATACATTAATTACTTAAAGACTTCAACACTTCTATTCACTATCATTTCTATCTTGAAGGGTCATAACTCTGTTTTTAGGATTCTTAGCTTGAAAATTGTCAAATCCTTGGAAATGAAAGCTTTGATTCTTCATATTCATATCAGTGGATGTTGTTTCATCCTCCATATGTATATTCTTGCTACAACTCCCAAATTCACCATTAGAAACTCCTATGAGATTCAAATAACTAACAGAACTGTGGGATAAGCTATATTGCTTGTTTCTTACTTTGACTTGCTTCTCCACCTTGGTAGCATACTTCAACTACTTTAAGACTTCAACACTTCTATTCACTATCATTTCTATCTTGAAGGGTCATAACTCCGTTTTTAGGATTCTTAGCTTGAAAATTGTCAAATCCTTGGAAATGAAAGCTTTGATTCTTCATATTCATATCAGTGGATGTTGTTTCATCCTCCATATGTCTCTTCTTGCTACAACTCCCAAATTCACCATTAGAAACTCCTATGAGATTCTAATAACTAACAGAACTGGGGGATAAGCTATATTACTTTTTTCTTACTTTGACTTGCTTCTCCACCTTGGTAGCATACTTCAACTACTTTAAGACTTCAACACTTCTATTCACTATCATTTCTATCTTGAAGGGTCATAACTCCGTTTTTAGGATTCTTAGCTTGAAAATTGTCAAATCCTTGGAAATGAAAGCTTTGATTCTTCATATTCATATCAGTGGATGTTGTTTCATCCTCCATATGTGTATTCTTGCTACAACTCCCAAATTCACCATTAGAAACTCCTATGAGATTCAAATAACTAACAGAACTGTGGGATAAGCTATATTGTTTGTTTCTTACTTTGACTAGCTTCTCCACCTTGGTAGCATACATTAATTACTTAAAGACTTCAACACTTCTATTCACTATCATTTCTATCTTGAAGGGTCATAACTCTGTTTTTAGGATTCTTAGCTTGAAAATTGTCAAATCCTTGGAAATGAAAGCTTTGATTCTTCATATTCATATCAGTGGATGTTGTTTCATCCTCCATATGTATATTCTTGCTACAACTCCCAAATTCACCATTAGAAACTCCTATGAGATTCAAATAACTAACAGAACTGTGGGATAAGCTATATTGCTTGTTTCTTACTTTGACTTGCTTCTCCACCTTGGTAGCATACTTCAACTACTTTAAGACTTCAACACTTCTATTCACTATCATTTCTATCTTGAAGGGTCATAACTCCGTTTTTAGGATTCTTTGCTTGAAAATTCTCAAATCCTTGGAAATGAAAGCTTTGATTCTTCATATTCTTATCAGTGGATGTTGTTTCATCCTCCATATGTGAATTGTTGCTACATTTCCCAAATTCACCGTTAGAAACTGCTATGAGATTCAAATAACTAACAGAACTGTGGGATAAGCTATATTGCTTGTTTCTTACTTTGACTTGCTTCTCCACCTTGGTAGCATACTTTAACTACTTTAAGACTTCAACACTTCTATTCACTATCATTTCTATCTTGAAGGGTCATAACTCCGTTTTTAGGATTCTTAGCTTGAAAATTGTCAAATCCTTGGAAATGAAAGCTTTGATTCTTCATATTCATATCAGTGGATGTTGTTTCAGCCTCCATATGTGAATTGTTGCTACATTTCCCAAATTCACCGTTAGAAACTGCTATGAGATTCAAATAACTAACAGAACTGTGGGATATTGCTTGTTTCTTACTTTGACTTGCTTCTCCACCTTGGTAGCATACTTTAACTACTTTAAGACTTCAACACTTCTATTCACTATCATTTCTATCTTGAAGGGTCATAACTCCGTTTTTAGGATTCTCAGCTTGAAAATGGTCAAATCCTTGGAAATGAAAGCTGTGATCCTTCATATTCATATCAGTGGATGTTGTTTCAGCCTCCATATGTGTCTTCTTGCTACAACTCCCAAATTCACCATTAGAAACTCTTATGAGATTCTAATAACTAACAGAACTGTGGGATAAGCTATATTGCTTGTTTCTTACTTTGACTTGCTTCTCCACCTTGGTAGCATACTTTAACTACTTTAAGACTTCAACACTTCTATTCACTATCATCTCTACCTTGGTAGCATACATTAATTACTTAAAGACTTCAACACTTCTATTCACTCTCATTTCTATCTTGAAGGGTCATAACTCTGTTTTTAGGATTCTTAGCTTGAAAATTGACAAATCCTTGGAAATGAAAGCTTTGATTCTTCATATTCATATCAGTGGATGTTGTTTCATCCTCCATATGTATATTCTTGCTACAACTCCCAAATTCACCATTAGAAACTCCTATGAGATTCAAATAACTAACAGAACTGTGGGATAAGTTATATTGCTTGTTTCTTACTTTGACTTGCTTCTCCACCTTGGTAGCATACTTCAACTACTTTAAGACTTGAACACTTCTATTCACTATCATTTCTATCTTGAAGGGTCATAACTCCGTTTTTAGGATTCTTAGCTTGAAAATTGTCAAATCCTTGGAAATGAAAGCTTTGATTCTTCATATTCATATCAGTGGATGTTGTTTCATCCTCCATATGTCTCTTCTTGCTACAACTCCCAAATTCACCATTAGAAACTCCTATGAGATTCTAATAACTAACAGAACTGTGGGATAAGCTATATTACTTTTTTCTTACTTTGACTTGCTTCTCCACCTTGGTAGCATACTTCAACTACTTTAAGACTTCAACACTTCTATTCACTATCATTTCTATCTTGAAGGGTCATAACTCCGTTTTTAGGATTCTTAGCTTGAAAATTGTCAAATCCTTGGAAATGAAAGCTTTGATTCTTCATATTCATATCAGTGGATGTTGTTTCATCCTCCATATGTGTATTCTTGCTACAACTCCCAAATTCACCATTAGAAACTCCTATGAGATTCAAATAACTAACAGAACTGTGGGATAAGCTATATTGTTTGTTTCTTACTTTGACTTGCTTCTCCACCTTGGTAGCATACATTAATTACTTAAAGACTTCAACACTTCTATTCACTATCATTTCTATCTTGAAGGGTCATAACTCTGTTTTTAGGATTCTTAGCTTGAAAATTGTCAAATCCTTGGAAATGAAAGCTTCGATTCTTCATATTCATATCAGTGGATGTTGTTTCATCCTCCATATGTATATTCTTGCTACAACTCCCAAATTCACCATTAGAAACTCCTATGAGATTCAAATAACTAACAGAACTGTGGGATAAGCTATATTGCTTGTTTCTTACTTTGACTTGCTTCTCCACCTTGGTAGCATACTTCAACTACTTTAAGACTTCAACACTTCTATTCACTATCATTTCTATCTTGAAGGGTCATAACTCCGTTTTTAGGATTCTTAGCTTGAAAATTCTCAAATCCTTGGAAATGAAAGCTTTGATTCTTCATATTCTTATCAGTGGATGTTGTTTCATCCTCCATATGTGAATTGTTGCTACATTTCCCAAATTCACCGTTAGAAACGGCTATGAGATTCAAATAACTAACAGAACTGTGGGATAAGCTATATTGCTTGTTTCTTACTTTGACTTGCTTCTCCACCTTGGTAGCATACTTTAACTACTTTAAGACTTCAACACTTCTATTCACTATCATTTCTATCTTGAAGGGTCATAACTCCGTTTTTAGGATTCTTAGCTTGAAAATTGTCAAATCCTTGGAAATGAAAGCTTTGATTCTTCATATTCATATCAGTGGATGTTGTTTCAGCCTCCATATGTGAATTGTTGCTACATTTCCCAAATTCACCGTTAGAAACTGGCTATGAGATTCAAATAACTAACAGAACTGTGGGATAAGCTATATTGCTTGTTTCTTACTTTGACTTGCTTCTCCACCTTGGTAGCATACTTTAACTACTTTAAGACTTCAACACTTCTATTCACTATCATTTCTATCTTGAAGGGTCATAACTCCGTTTTTAGGATTCTCAGCTTGAAAATGGTCAAATCCTTGGAAATGAAAGCTTTGATTCTTCATATTCATATCAGTGGATGTTGTTTCAGCCTCCATATGTGTCTTCTTGCTACAACTCCCAAATTCACCATTAGAAACTCCTATGAGATTCTAATAACTAACAGAACTGTGGGATAAGCTATATTGCTTGTTTCTTACTTTGACTTGCTTCTCCACCTTGGTAGCATACTTTAACTACTTTAAGACTTCAACACTTCTATTCACTATCATCTCTACCTTGGTAGCATACATTAATTACTTAAAGACTTCAACACTTCTATTCACTCTCATTTCTATCTTGAAGGGTCATAACTCTGTTTTTAGGATTCTTAGCTTGAAAATTGACAAATCCTTGGAAATGAAAGCTTTGATTCTTCATATTCATATCAGTGGATGTTGTTTCATCCTCCATATGTATATTCTTGCTACAACTCCCAAATTCACCATTAGAAACTCCTATGAGATTCAAATAACTAACAGAACTGTGGGATAAGTTATATTGCTTGTTTCTTACTTTGACTTGCTTCTCCACCTTGGTAGCATACTTCAACTACTTTAAGACTTCAACACTTCTATTCACTATCATTTCTATCTTGAAGGGTCATAACTCCGTTTTTAGGATTCTTAGCTTGAAAATTGTCAAATCCTTGGAAATGAAAGCTTTGATTCTTCATATTCATATCAGTGGATGTTGTTTCAGCCTCCATATGTGATATGATCCTAGGTGAGGATCAAGTCCCTGAATGCTTCTCCAAGAGGTTGTGAGGATTGGTGACAAGGTGAGTGATGCGGAAGAGATGAAAGGTGAAGAACTAGGAAGGGATCCGATGAGTTTGGGGGGTTGATGCGAAACTTCCAAAGGAGATGGAGATCCTCTGGACTTTCAGGCTTGCTCTGGACGTGGGTGAAGACCCTAGACGAGGTGAACAAGGGGTGGATCGAGATGAAACTTCCTAGGAGTGTGAAAGATCCTAAGACTTTCGACTTGCTTGGTGTGAAGGATGAAGATCCGAACACTTTAAGCAAGGATGAACAAACAAGTTTCAGATAGTTTAAGAAGTTGAAAAGATGTTTGATAATTAGAAAATGAAGCCTTACATGAGTTTAAATCAACAAGAGAGTAAAGGAGAAATCTCGAAAGTTACAAACATTAAAGACCAAAGTTGACAAGAAAATAACTCTTCATGTTCTTCAAGATTTCGCTGAACTCTTGTTGGACTTGGGCTGTGCTTCACTTGGATAGTAGATAGAAATGGGCTTAAGCTTTATCAAGAGGCTGATGAGTGAGTGATATGGCTTACCTCATTAAAAACCTTATTTGGAAAACCCATTGGGACAAAACCAAATGAAGGGAAAAAGAGTATAAGTCATATCACCTCTCTTGATAAATGTTTAGGTGGCTTGTATCACAACCAATGTGGCTGGATTAGCACACACCAAACTGCCCGAGATGGTGTTGAGGAGATGTTGCAAAGTGGTCTTGAGCTTCTTTTGTTTAGATCGAGTGATAGGANCCAAGAAATGCATAAATCTTCAGCTCCTTGTAGCTCTGGTTCAAGCTGCTGCATTTGCTCCTCTTTGTCGTCGCCTTGCTGCATAGGTTCCTTCTCCTTGCTGGCCATAATCATATCATCCTCTCCCTCTTGAAAAGGATTTGACCTCAAATCTGTTTCTTCTGCAAAATAAGGAACCAAATCAGTAATATTAAAACTCGAACTTACATGGTACTTACCTTGGAGATCAAACTGGTAGGCTTAGTTTTTTCTTTAGCTCCCAGCTCCTCAGGTTTAAGCTGTTGATTAGTTCCAAGCTCCAAGCTATCCATGCTATCCATCCTCAAATCCGAACAATCTGCAAGGAAAAAGATTAAATTAGAATATTTGAAGTAAGTCGGAATATACTCACCTTGCAAGCAGATTTTGTAGGAATGGATCTGTTCTATGACTCGAAGTGAACAATATCCTTCTGGCATTAGTTTGAACTCCTCTTGGTCTGCAAAACGTTTCTCCTTCATAGGAATCCAAAACTGGTAACCAATCTCAAAGTTCTTAATATTCTCCTCTTCGTTTGCTGGCTTTTGATGCTCTATGTCTAGCAACGCCCTTTGGTTTAAGAACAATTTGAACAACAGTTTTCTTAAGCCAAACATGGTAGAGCCACGTCCTAGGTGCATGAAAATTTAGCTCTCCATCCTGTATATCCTGTATCCTTACAACAAAGACTCAAACAAGAGATCGTAGGGTAAAGAATATAGTCATTCCGACTAGCACACAATTTATTACTTAGATCATCTAAAACAGATTTCAAAGGTTCAATATGATCATCTAAGTGTTTATTAAAATTCAGAATGCTATCATAATAAACAATTTCTCCAAAGAATAATTCAGCATTGGGTGAAGCACTAGCAAAATTAGAGAAATTAGCAATATCTATGAGCACATAATTTCTATTAGGTTCACACATTTTATCAAACAAAAATCCTCCATGCCTAAAGAATTTCTTATGCTCAAACTCCTCGCAAGATGGAAACATATTTTTAAAATTATCATTTAAACCATAAAGCCTCTTAATGATTTCAACTTCCATTAACCTAGCTTCATGAGCAAAAAGAAACACATACCTTGGAATTATTGCATCATACACAATAATTTCATTACCTTTTCGAATGCCAAAAGAATTCACCTCAATGTTTCGCTGTTCCTTTCTCCATTGTTTCAACGGGTCATAATCAACGTTGACAGTAAACCGTGATTAGCCACAAGTAAATTAACCACGTTTCTGGTGTATGAGCTTTCATTTCTTCAGCTTGTTTATCCTGTGCACTTTCAACAAAAATTCGAAACAAGAAATCATAGGTGCAAAAGGTATTATCCTTTGATTCATTAAGCAACTTGTTATCGACCAGAATGTCAAAACTTTCAGTGAATGGTCTCGAAACAGAAAAAGCCTCTCTAGTGTTAGGATATGAAGTGCAGTGTGTTATCCTAGAGAGTCTGTCTATCAGCACAAGATGTATACTCGGTTCATACCTTTTATCAAACAGAAATCCGCCATGCCTAAAATTCTTTGTATGCTCAAATTTCTCACAATAATGAATCACATCATTAAAATCAACAACATATAAATCTTTTTGATGTGTTCATATTCCAGCAACTTAGATTTAAGAACAAAAAGAAATGCATACCTTTGAACTGTTGCATCAGGCACAACAATTTCCTTACCTATCTTGTTTCCCATGTCATAAGGAAATGCTTTAACGGATGCTCTCGGCAGCACCGGTGCAAGGTTAGTGACAAGAAAATCAAAAATTGGACCAGTTTGGAACATATCCTCGGGGATGGTCGGCGATAATTCTTGGAGTTTCGCTTCTAGGCAAAGCTCCATGCTCTGTGTCTTGATAGCTTTGAAAGGTGTTCAACTCCTTTCTCAAGACAACTCCAATTCCAGTCCTCACAAAGAAATGGGTCAAGAGAACTTCTAAGTCTGGTGGCTCTCTCTTTTAGACCTGCAATGTTTTCAACACCTTTGGCAAAGAGCAAGGGTATTATCACAGTCAGAGTCACTATAAACAAGTACACAAGTTTTATTTCGGACCCCAGAATTTTCTTTTATCATGTTCCTCTTTTATTTGTGTCCTAAGACAAGAGTTTGGTTCCAATATTCTTTTGAATACACCTAACTTTTTCTTAATAGTTTCTGGAGATGATAAACTCTTACTCACAACCTTGGAATCATGAGAATCAAATTGAGTTAAAGAGTTACTTACCTGAAGAAGGTCCTTGCTGTATTCGGTGCATGTAATTGTCACGGTAAATGGAAGTGATTTTGGATCCAGTTTGACACATGCGACAGCTAGATTGGTTTGCTCATGGGATGGTGTGGTTGGGATGGATGTATCATACCCTATTCTTTGACAAAGTTGTGACCTCAAAATTGTACAATCTGCACCAAGAGAAAGAAGGTTAGCTCTCATTTTTTTTTTGTGAGTCTAGATAGTTACCTCGGGTTTGAATTGGTGGCTGAGCATCGGGTGGTTTCTCTTTGATCACTATGAGGTTGGTGACATCCTCTCTTTGTTTATTGGCAGGAAAACACGTCAAGAGCTCTAAGTTTGATGGCATGTCATTGCACTTTGTTACTTCCTCCGTTTGCTCTGTTGTTAAGCTCCATGTCGATGTGTTTTCTTTTTAGGTCTTTTGCACATCTAAGGTACCTGCAGCTTCCTTGGCACTTTAAGGAAAAATAAAGCGCATGAAACTTGAAATTTTAATATTCAAAACAGGTTGTTTGATGCTACGAGTGAATGTAGAATTATTCCAAAGATTTCGAACAGACTCGCTAGCTAAACTTACCTTAGTACCTTGTAAGATGTTACCAAACATTTCAGCTCGGCAAGCTTGTGAATGGGTTGACACCGCATGATGATTCTTCTCTTTTGTGCTTTCCTCAGCTTTTTCACAAATGTTATGCTTCTTACTTTCAGAATTCATAGAATTCAAATTTGCTATTCCTTTTCCAAACGGAATTCTGCTCGGACCAGATTCTTCAAAAGGCTCCTTTGGATCTTCTGCTGTGTCTTTAGGAACTTGAAACTGGGATCCATCAAATGGAATTCTGGCTTGACCAGAATCTTCTTTATGCATGGTTGGTCGAAGAAAATTTCCTCCCTCGGTTGATTTGATGATCGGGACCTTCGGTTTAGTTTTTGCAAGGTTGGCTTCGATCTTGGCTACAACATCTAGTGGCGTATCTCCAAATTTGTAGCTGTGTTCTCCTCTGCCTTCCTTCACACTTCTAGGCTTTCTTTGACTGTCATGAGACGATTTACCATCAGGTCTACAGTATTCATAGGCTGCTTCTTCCCTTTGTTGTCTCGGCTTGTCTCTCCATGGCTCTCTCCTCGGTTTTTCTTTTAGACGACCATGCCGTTGTGGATTTACTTCTTCAAATTGTCGGTTCCTGGCTGTTAAACTTTCACACAACTTATGAGCCCTCTTAGCCATCATAGCCTCAAATCGTTCTTGTTCAGCATCATTGATGGATCTTTCTAGTTCAGCTCTCATGGTTGCCATACTTTCGTCCATTATGGCTCTTAAGGAATCAAGGAGTTCTTTGTTGGAGTTTGACGATTCCTCTTCACCATTGCTGGTTCCCACCATGGTACCTGTTCAGATTCAAACAAGTAACAAGTAAAAATGCCCAAAGAAACACAACAAAGAAAACTCAGAAACTTTTCCGGAATCCTAAACGACTGTTTGACTTGATTGAACATAATAAAATATCAAATAACGTTCAAAAATTCCAGAGTCAATTTTAACAAATACTAGACTGAATCATGGTTTCAATGCAACAAATTTCACGATTTTAGGATTAACCAATGATTTTTAACAATTCTAGCACTTTACACGACAATAACTGTTCAAATTCTGATAACCTCTAAATGTGACTGTTCGACTAAATCAGGTTCGGAAAATTATCAAAACATGCTCAAAAATTCTAGAATCAATTTTAACAAATACTAGACTCTTTTTTGAAGCAGACTAAACAGATCTCACGATTTTATCAGACAAGATGAATTTATCAAAATTCCAACAGTCAGCAGATAAACACAGATCGGAATGTGAAAAGGTATCACAGATCGAAAGAGATACAACCTGGCGTGGAGTCAGCTCTGATACCACTTGATATGATCCTAGGTGAGGATCAAGTCCCTGAATGCTTCTCCAAGAGGTTGTGAGGATTGGTGACAAGGTGAGTGATGCGGAAGAGATGAAAGGTGAAGAACTAGGAAGGGATCCGATGAGTTTGGGGGGTTGATGCGAAACTTCCAAAGGAGATGGAGATCCTCTGGACTTTCAGGCTTGCTCTGGACGTGGGTGAAGACCCTAGATGAGGTGAACAAGGGGTGGATCGAGATGAAACTTCCTAGGAGTGTGAAAGATCCTAAGACTTTCGACTTGCTTGGTGTGAAGGATGAAGATCCGAACACTTTAAGCAAGGATGAACAAACAAGTTTCAGATAGTTTAAGAAGTTGAAAAGATGTTTGATAATTAGAAAATGAAGCCTTACATGAGTTTAAATCAACAAGAGAGTAAAGGAGAAATCTCGAAAGTTACAAACATTAAAGACCAAAGTTGACAAGAAAATAACTCTTCATGTTCTTCAAGATTTCGGCTGAACTCTTGTTGGACTTGGGCTGTGCTTCACTTGAATAGTAGATAGAAATGGGCTTAAGCTTTATCAAGAGGCTGATGAGTGAGTGATATGGCTTACCTCATTAAAAACCTTATTTGGAAAACCCATTGGGACAAAACCAAATGAAGGGAAAAAGAGTATAAGTCATATCACCTCTCTTGATAAATGTTTAGGTGGCTTGTATCACAACCAATGTGGCTGGATTAGCACACACCAAACTGCCCGAGATGGTGTTGAGGAGATGTTGCAAAGTGGTCTTGAGCTTCTTTTGTTTAGATCGAGTGATAGGACCCGAAGAAATGCATAAATCTTCAGCTCCTTGTAGCTCTGGTTCAAGCTGCTGCATTTGCTCCTCTTTGTCGTCGCCTTGCTGCATAGGTTCCTTCTCCTTGCTGGCCATAATCATATCAATATGTGAATTGTTGCTACATTTCCCAAATTCACCGTTAGAAACTGCTATGAGATTCAAATAACTAACAGAACTGTGGGATAAGCTATATTGCTTGTTTCTTACTTTGACTTGCTTCTCCACCTTGGTAGCATACTTTAACTACTTTAAGACTTCAACACTTCTATTCACTATCATTTCTATCTTGAAGGGTCATAACTCCGTTTTTAGGATTCTCAGCTTGAAAATGGTCAAATCCTTGGAAATGAAAGCTTTGATTCTTCATATTCATATCAATGGATGTTGTTTCAGCCTCCATATGTGTCTTCTTGCTACAACTCCCAAATTCACCATTAGAAACTCCTATGAGATTCTAATAACTAACAGAACTGTGGGATAAGCTATATTGCTTGTTTCTTACTTTGACTTGCTTCTCCACCTTGGTAGCATACTTTAACTACTTTAAGACTTCAACACTTCTATTCACTATCATCTCTATCTTGAAGGGTCATATCTCCGTTTTTAGGATTCTTAGCTTGAAAATGGTCAAATCCTTGGAAATGAAAGCTTTGATTCTTCATATTCATATCAGTGGATGTTGTTTCATCCTCCATATGTCTCTTCTTGCTACAACTCCCAAATTCACCATTAGAAACTCCTATGAGATTCTAATAACTAACAGAACTGTGGGATAAGCTATATTACTTTTTTCTTACTTTGACTTGCTTCTCCACCTTGGTAGCATACTTCAACTACTTTAAGACTTCAACACTTCTATTCACTATCATTTCTATCTTGAAAGGTCATAACTCCGTTTTTAGGATTCTTAGCTTGAAAATTGTCAAATCCTTGGAAATGAAAGCTTTGATTCTTCATATTCATATCAGTGGATGTTGTTTCATCCTCCATATGTGTATTCTTGCTACAACTCCCAAATTCACCATTAGAAACTCCTATGAGATTCTAATAACTAACAGAACTTTGGGATAAGCTATATTGCTTGTTTCTTACTTTGACTTGCTTCTCCACTTTGGTAGCATACTATAACTACTTTAAGACTTCAACACTTCTATTCACTATCATTTCTATCTTGAAAGGTCATAACTCCGTTTTTGGGATTCTCAGCTTAAAAATGGTCAAATTCTTGGAAATGAAAGCTTTGATTCTTCATATGCATATCAGTGGATGTTGTTTCAGCCTCCATATGTGAATTGTTGCTACATTTCCCAAATTCACCGTTAGAAACTGCTATGAGATTCAAATAACTAACAGAACTGTGGGATAAGCTATATTGCTTGTTTCTTACTTTGACTTGCTTCTCCACCTTGGTAGCATACTTTAACTACTTTAAGACTTCAACACTTCTATTCACTATCATTTCTATCTTGAAGGGTCATAACTCCGTTTTTAGGATTCTTAGCTTAAAAATGGTCAAATCCTTGGAAATGAAAGCTTTGATTCTTCATATTCATATCAGTGGATGTAGTTTCAGCCTCCATATGTGTCTTCTAGCTACAACTCCCAAATTCACCATTAGAAACTCCTATGAGATTCTAATAACTAACAGAACTTTGGGATAAGCTATATTGCTTGTTTCTTACTTTGACTTGCTTCTCCACCTTGGTAGCATACTTTAACTACTTTAAGACTTCAACACTTCTATTCACTATCATTTCTATCTTGAAGGGTCATAACTCCGTTTTTAGGATTCTTAGCTTGAAAATTGTCAAATCCTTGGAAATGAAAGCTTTGATTCTTCATATTCATATCAGTGGATGTTGTTTCAGCCTCCATATGTGAATTGTTGCTACATTTCCCAAATTCACCGTTAGAAACTGCTATGAGATTCAAATAACTAACAGAACTGTGGGATAAGCTATATTGCTTGTTTCTTACTTTGACTTGCTTCTCCACCTTGGTAGCATACTTTAACTACTTTAAGACTTCAACACTTCTATTCACTATCATTTCTATCTTGAAGGGTCATAACTCTGTTATAGGATTCTTAGCTTGAAAATTGTCAAATCCTTGGAAATGAAAGCTTTGATTCTTCATATTCATATCAGTGGATGTTGTTTCATCCTCCATATGTATATTCTTGCTACAACTCCCAAATTCACCATTAGAAACTCCTATGAGATTCTAATAACTAACAGAACTGTGGGATAAGCTATATTGCTTGTTTCTTACATTGACTTGCTTCTCCACCTTGGTAGCATACATTAATTACTTAAAGACTTCAACACTTCTATTCACTCTCATTTCTATCTTGAAGGGTCATAACTCTGTTTTTAGGATTCTTAGCTTGAAAATTGTCAAATCCTTGGAAATGAAAGCTTTGATTCTTCATATTCATATCAGTGGATGTTGTTTCATCCTCCATATGTATATTCTTGCTACAACTCCCAAATTCACCATTAGAAACTCCTATGAGATTCAAATAACTAACAGAACTCTGGGATAAGTTATATTGCTTGTTTCTTACTTTGACTTGCTTCGCCACCTTGGTAGCATACTTCAACTACTTTAAGACTTCAACACTTATATTCACTATCATTTCTATCTTGAAGGGTCATAACTCCGTTTTTAGGATTCTTAGCTTGAAAATTGTCAAATCCTTGGAAATGAAAGCTTTGATTCTTCATATTCATATCAGTGGATGTTGTTTCAGCCTCCATATGTGAATTGTTGCTACATTTCCCAAATTCACCGTTAGAAACTGCTATGAGATTCAAATAACTAATAGAACTGTGGGATAAGCTATAATGCTTGTTTCTTACTTTGACTTGCTTCTCCACCTTGGTAGCATACTTCAATTACTTTAAGACTTCAACACTTCTATTCACTATCATTTTTATCTTGAAGGGTCATAACTCCGTTTTTGGGATTCTCAGCTTGAAAATGGTCAAATCCTTGGAAATGAAAGCTTTGATTCTTCATATTCATATCAGTGGATGTTGTTTCAGCCTCCATATGTGTCTTCTTGCTACAACTCCCAAATTCACCATTAGAAACTCCTATGAGATTCAAATAACTAATAGAACTGTGGGATAAGCTATATTGCTTGTTTCTTACTTTGACTTGCTTCTCCACCTTGTTAGCATACTTTAACTACTTTAAGACTTCAACACTTCTATTCACTATCATTTCTATCTTGAAGGGTCATAACTCCGTTTTTAGGATTCTTAGCTTAAAAATGGTCAAATCATTGGAAATGAAAGCTTTGATTCTTCATATTCATATCAGTGGATGTAGTTTCAGCCTCCATATGTGTCTTCTAGCTACAACTCCCAAATTCACCATTAGAAACTCCTATGAGATTCAAATAACTAACAGAACTCGGATAAGCTATATTGCTTGTTTCTTACTTTGACTTGCTTCTCCACCTTGGTAGCATACTTTAACTACTTTAAGACTTCAACACTTCTATTCATTAACATTTCTATCTTGAAGGGTCATAACTCCGTTTTTAGGATTCTTAGCTTGAAAATTGTCAAATCCTTGGAAATGAAAGCTTTGATTCTTCATATTCATATCAGTGGATGTTGTTTCAGCCTCCATATGTGAATTATTGCTACATTTCCCAAATTCACCGTTAGAAACTGCTATGAGATTCAAATAACTAACAGAACTGTGGGATAAGCTATATTGCTTGTTTCTTACTTTGACTTGCTTCTCCACCTTGGTAGCATACTTTAACTACTTTAAGACTTCAACACTTCTATTCACTATCATTTCTATCTTGAAGGGTCATAACTCCGTTTTTGGGATTCTCAGCTTAAAAATGGTCAAATCCTTGGAAATGAAAGCTTTGATTCTTCATATGCATATCAGTGGATGTTGTTTCATCCTCCATATGTGAATTGTTGCTACATTTCCCAAATTCACCGTTAGAAACTGCTATGAGATTCAAATAACTAACAGAACTGTGGGATAAGCTATATTGCTTGTTTCTTACTTTGACTTGCTTCTCCACCTTGGTAGCATACTTTAACTACTTTAAGACTTCAACACTTCTATTCACTATCATTTCTATCTTGAAGGGTCATAACTCCGTTTTTAGGATTCTTAGCTTAAAAATGGTCAAATCCTTGGAAATGAAAGCTTTGATTCTTCATATTCATATCAGTGGATGTAGTTTCAGCCTCCATATGTGTCTTCTTGCTACAACTCCCAAATTCACCATTAGAAACTCCTATGAGATTCAAATAACTAATAGAACTGTGGGATAAGCTATATTGCTTGTTTCTTACTTTGACTTGCTTCTCCACCTTGTTAGCATACTTTAACTACTTTAAGACTTCAACACTTCTATTCACTATCATTTCTATCTTGAAGGGTCATAACTCCGTTTTTAGGATTCTTAGCTTAAAAATGGTCAAATCATTGGAAATGAAAGCTTTGATTCTTCATATTCATATCAGTGGATGTAGTTTCAGCCTCCATATGTGTCTTCTAGCTACAACTCCCAAATTCACCATTAGAAACTCCTATGAGATTCAAATAACTAACAGAACTGTGGGATAAGCTATATTGCTTGTTTCTTACTTTGACTTGCTTCTCCACCTTGGTAGCATACTTTAACTACTTTAAGACTTCAACACTTCTATTCATTAACATTTCTATCTTGAAGGGTCATAACTCCGTTTTTAGGATTCTTAGCTTGAAAATTGTCAAATCCTTGGAAATGAAAGCTTTGATTCTTCATATTCATATCAGTGGATGTTGTTTCAGCCTCCATATGTGAATTGTTGCTACATTTCCCAAATTCACCGTTAGAAACTGCTATGAGATTCAAATAACTAACAGAACTGTGGGATAAGCTATATTGCTTGTTTCTTACTTTGACTTGCTTCTCCACCTTGGTAGCATACTTTAACTACTTTAAGACTTCAACACTTCTATTCACTATCATTTCTATCTTGAAGGCTCATAACTCTGTTTTTAGGATTCTCAGCTTGAAAATGGTCAAATCCTTGGAAATGAAAGCTTTGATTCTTCATATGCATATCAGTGGATGTTGTTTCAGCCTCCATATGTGAATTGTTGCTACATTTCCCAAATTCACCGTTAGAAACTGCTATGAGATTCAAATAACTAACAGAACTGTGGGATAAGCTATATTGCTTGTTTCTTACTTTGACTTGCTTCTCCACCTTGGTAGCATACTTTAACTACTTTAAGACTTCAACACTTCTATTCACTGTCATTTCTATCTTGAAGGGTCATAACTCCGTTTTTAGGATTCTTAGCTTAAAAATGGTCAAATCCTTGGAAATGAAAGCTTTGATTCTTCATATTCATATCAGTGGATGTAGTTTCAGCCTCCATATGTGTCTTCTAGCTACAACTCCCAAATTCACCATTAGAAACTCCTATGAGATTCTAATAACTAACAGAACTTTGGGATAAGCTATATTGCTTGTTTCTTACTTTG
Organism: Cardamine occulta; assembly: GCA_028015245.1. Classification (NCBI taxonomy): domain Eukaryota; kingdom Viridiplantae; phylum Streptophyta; class Magnoliopsida; order Brassicales; family Brassicaceae; genus Cardamine; species Cardamine occulta. Next base: position 25,807,291 of record CM051386.1, on the reverse strand, counting down.
ACTTGCTTCTCCACCTTGGTAGCATACTTTAACTACTTTAAGACTTCAACACTTCTATTCACTATCATTTCTATCTTGAAGGGTCATAACTCCGTTTTTAGGATTCTTAGCTTGAAAATTGTCAAATCCTTGGAAATGAAAGCTTTGATTCTTCATATTCATATCAGTGGATGTTGTTTCATCCTCCATATGTGAATTGTTGCTACATTTCCCAAATTCACCGTTTGAAACTGCTATGAGATCCAAATAACTAACAGAACTGTGGGATAAGCTATATTGCTTGTTTCTTACTTTGACTTGCTTCTCCACCTTGGTAGCATACTTCAACTACTTTAAGACTTCAACACTTCTATTCACTATCATTTCTATCTTGAAGGGTCATAACTCCATTTTTAGGATTCTTAGCTTGAAAATTGTCAAATCCTTGGAAATGAAAGCTTTGATTCTTCATATTCATATCAGTGGATGTTGTTTCATCCTCCATATGTATATTCTTGCTACAACTCCCAAATTCACCATTAGAAACTCCTATGAGATTCTAATAACTAACAGAACTGTGGGATAAGCTATATTGCTTGTTTCTTACATTGACTTGCTTTTCTACCTTGGTAGCATACATTAATTACTTAAAGACTTCAACACTTCTATTCACTCTCATTTCTATCTTGAAGGGTCATAACTCTGTTTTTAGGATTCTTAGCTTGAAAATTGACAAATCCTTGGAAATGAAAGCTTTGATTCTTCATATTCATATCAGTGGATGTTGTTTCATCCTCCATATGTATATTCTTGCTACAACTCCCAAATTCACCATTAGAAACTCCTATGAGATTCAAATAACTAACAGAACTGTGGGATAAGTTATATTGCTTGTTTCTTACTTTGACTTGCTTCGCCACCTTGGTAGCATACTTCAACTACTTTAAGACTTCAACACTTATATTCACTATCATTTCTATCTTGAAGGGTCATA